>JANHGL010005909.1:0-68926 GCA_024611195.1 Ceyx melanurus | reverse complement strand
GAGGGTGGCGATGGGCCGGGGCGGGCGGCGTGGCGCGGAGGCGGCGGGTGGCGCTGGAGAAGGTCTCGCCGCCGCCGCCCAGGTAGTAGAAGGCGCAGACGGCCACGGCGGCGGCCAAGGCCAGAGCCCAGGGCTGCGAACGCGCCCAGCCCCGCGCCGCGCGGCCCAGCGCCGCCATCACGGGGCGGAGCCGCCTCTCCCCGCCCGCCGCCATCGCGGGGCGTGGCCGCCTCTCCCCGCCCCTCCCCGCCCGCACAAGGAGGCCGCTCACAGCTTACAAAGGTTTAATCAAGTACGGTATTTACAATCCTTACAGCATGTACAGTCCTTTAACTACAAAGGGAAGAATGACGCGTTCCGCCCATGTACAGCGACAGACCCCGGCGCGCTACATTCAAGTTTTAGATACAAAGTCTACAGCCCCATTAAATGTGAAGGAGGAGGATTATACATTCTTTACAGCTACAGCTTAAGGGGGAACATGAGCATTTGACTCCTAGAATGCTTAGAAAAGACCCGGGACAGTGGGAGAGGCGTATAAAAGAAAAAAAATAAAAATGTTCATTTGAGACAGAGTAACCTCTCTGCTCAGAGAGATGAGCAGATGATTATGTGTGATCATCACAGTGTCTCAGTGATTGTTATCAAACATGGAAAGTCTGAGATCCTAACCAAAAAGTGAGTGGGATTTTTTTCCTCCTTGATCATCTGCTTCCATGGGAAGAGAAAACACTGTGCGTAGAAAGGTAAAGCAAGTGTATGAAAGGGAATATACTAAAGTGGTACATTCATCCTTTTCCCTCCGTATTGACTTTTGTGGAGTTGTCCCCGTTTTTGTGCAAGCAGGAGAGCCAGGCACCGTGGCCATCAGGCTGCACAAGCTCAAGGCATACACTCCAAGTTGGGAAAAACATCCAGCTGTGAACCGGCAGAAAGGGTAGTTTGCAAAACCAACTCTCAGAATGCTTCCAAGTGCATTAAATAATCAGAAGAATTGTTCTCAGTCCTTGTGACAGTGTCAAAATATCATGGCCTTAGTACTTAAACATCATATTTAATTCTAGCAAACAGTCCTTTTGCAGTCACTGTGTCTGAGATTCTCATGATCAAGAAGCAGTGTTAACGTCCACACAGATGGCTGCAGAGAAGCAACAAGGTCCTGGAAACATCACAGCCAACCCCATGCTTATTCTGTTTCTCACCATCATTTAGTACTACAAAGGTACTTGGACAATGTGTGTACCAATGTCATACTGCAAACAGGAGAAACTGGTACAGGGATTTGCTGGCAGCAGTTGGAAGGTCTGGTTGCATTTTCTAGAACTATTTCAGCTCAGTATATCAACTGGTAAAATATAAAACCTCCCAGAGCAAAAAAAGCAGTATGGACACAGGATCCCTTAGCACACAGTGGCAGCCACAAGGTACAGTCCAAGGCTGCTGCACTCAGTGGAGAGTGTCACTGATTGCAGGGGCCTCCTGGGCTGGTAAGGAGGCTGAAGCCTACAATGTACAAAGGAAAACTTAAACTTGTGTCCAGACTGCAGTATGTACAGCTTAGGAAAGCAAAGAGCTTTCTACATTCTACCACCTTCACCCAAATTTAGGAGAGCAAATCCCATCACGTCCAGTACAATTCAGTGGCATAATTCTGTGTAATTCAGAAGTTTAAGTTCATTTGCATTGTACTGACATTAACATAAAACATGAAATCTCACTAACAATCCAAACAGTAGAGACCACTGGGGAGACACCACAGACACAGTTTTACTCATCCTGCAACATCAGTAAGTTACACTTCTGAATTAAGATGTATTAGAATATATGTCAAGCTCCTTGACATTAGTTTTTCCAAGGAATTTTTGGAACACATGATCTAACCCTGGCTAGGGTGAGGAGTATAAAAACTTTTCAATGGGCTATTTAGTAAATGACTAAAAACACATATGAAAGCAGATTTTAAATTGTTAATAATCTACTGCTTTGTATCTCACCAATTCAAAAAAAGGAATTTTCCTAATATTACTGAGCAGATTAGCACTGGAGTCAGAAGTGGTTCCAGCTCTTCAGAGCTGTGTCAGTAACCACTCTTGGTATTTCTGAAGGCTGAACCCTGTGCCTGGAGCCCTGAGGCTGCAGTGGCTGATAAGACCAACCCCTCTACACACCTGGAGCAGCTTCATGGCACATTGGCTTTGCACGAGCTGCACCCGATGGAGCCAACACCCTGGGGCACTGAAATGGACTGGGAGGGACACACCTGCTGCCTGAGCCAGGGAGACTCCAGAGCTCCTGGCAAGGAATGGACACACAACCCCTGTATCATGTTTGCTATGAGTCCTTTAGCATAACTAGCCTGATCCACCTTCCCAGAGCAGGGAGAGGCAGGATCTGCACATGGATCTGCAGAGATACAGGTAAGGAGCTGCTCTACAGGAAACTGTCCTGCAAAATCTGTCACTGATATTTTTTTGTGGCAAGGAAAACACCAGTGGAGATACTGAAATAAGTGTATTGGACATTTTTCCAGCAGCATGGACAGAGATAGAATATCATTAAACTTTAGGCAGCTTTATATTACAGTCAGCCATGCTATTTACTGCCTGTCATGTAGGCTGCAAAGGACAAGCCTTTAGAAAAAACTAATCTACAGTATACTATACATAGTTACATTTTACAGTGTCCCATCTGTACACAGGGAACTTCACTTTCTCTAAGATCTACTGAAACATCCACTGCTGATAAATACTGCAGGTTAGGAATTATTACTATTAACATTTCATAGGCAGCTATTTAAGAAACAACTTACTAGAAATTACTGCTTACAGGTTATATTCCTAAATTTCTTACTATTCAGACTAAATGAACAGAGTCTGCTTTTCCCAGCATAATCAGACCACACACAAAGCAAGAACTCTTGTAAGATTCCTCTGCTTGGAAAAAGAATCTATTAGACAATTCTAAAATGCCATGGACTTTGCAGCAATAATCCAGATTTGATGCATTTTTATACATTTACTGCAAAGCTATAAATATTTGAAAAATCTTGGGGAAATTTCACACAAGAGAAGCTTTAATTTTACCACAGTTTACAGATTATTTTTTTTCCCCAATTTTGCTTCTTTTAGACAGCTTGGAGAAAAGAGAATTCTTTTCCTAAATACATTTAAGCAGCAGGTTAGCATAATGCCATGGCTATTAGGATTATTAAAAGCTCACTTTGATACTATGTCACCTAAAAATTCTCCCCCAGTTGCCTATTTAGCAAAGGGAGTGTCAAGCATTGCAGCTGCTGGTTTGGGGCTTCAGGTGATTGCTACCTAGGTATCAAATAACCTCACACCAAAAAGGTTTTCTTGTGCACACCTTTAACAACACGTATCCACACACATCTGTGCAGATCATAAAGGATACTGCTTCCTGATCAAAGGAACCCTTAAAATTAGGGTGGCTGCATTGCATGTGAGATGATATAAATTCAGTTTACAGCTAGGAGGGAAGAACAGCAAAAAGAAAATGTAACAAACAGCCTTCATATGACTGTTCTACACAAACTCCATTGGCTCCATATTGACTTTCATCTCTTAAATTTCAAGTTTTGATGTCAAAATACTACAAACCAAGCAGAAGGATTAAGTTTATTTTTCATGAAAGGTTCCACATGCTCATTTAAAAGTGTAATTGCTGCACAAAGTTTAATTAAAGAGAAAAAACACAGGAAAAATTACTGCTCTTAGAAATTTGGTCCTCTGGGATATATACCCATTGTGACTGACCTGCAGTCACCAGCATCCAAGGCCAGCCTGCTGTCAAAGCTTCCACTGGGAAAGAGCTTGCAAAGGGGCAAGAGTTGCCAGCCTACCTGTAACCACAGTGTGGTAGTAAGAGACTCCCTTCAGTTCTTGGCCCACAAGCAGAAGGACACCTCAGTAAGTCATTACCCAATTTCCCTTCCCAACAGTCCCAGAAAATGCAACCCAGAGCTTCCTGCCAGAGGCACGTTCCTTATGGCAACAGGGACAGATGCCACTGGGAGATAGGAAACAGCAAAGCTGGTCTGATCAGAGTCTGCAGCACCCACAGCTACGCTCTGCTAACATCATGTAAAGCCAGACAAGCTTTGTACTTGCCAACAGGAACTACTGGGCTAGCAGATATTCCTTTTTCCAAGCATTTTCTTCAGATACACGTCCAGTAGAACATCAAACAACTCATACATTTCCCCAGCTACCACCACTTAAAGCTACACTGGAGTGGTCATTTTATTCAAACTATCTAACAAAATGCATACGATTCATTCTGTTAAAGTAAAAAAAAAGACTTGCACTAGAAAGGATCAGGTTCTTTTCCATCTTGACACTTAAGACTTCTGGGAATCAGGCTGCTGGAAACGGTTGAGCTTCTCTGGATTATTTGATGCCATTTGAGAAAAGTCACGAAAAATGTCCTGATAAAGTTCATCTCCTAGGGAGAAAATAAAAGGTAAAGAGTTTTAAACATCTGTGAGAGCCAACATCACACCCACCACTGGCACAAATGCCCTACTGTGCTACCAGTTGCTGGATAATATGGATAGAGATTGCTTATAGATGGAATGAAGCTGATGGAAACTCTCTGGGACTGTTTACTTGCATGCATGTTCTCTAGAAGCAAATTAAAGCCAAACTATACCTGAAATTGTACCTCACAGGCAGCCACACAGAGGAAAGTTCAGAGTTAGAAAGGAAAAATGAAAGCATTTTAAAGCAAGATAAAAAGAAAAAATGTTTATTAGCTATTAAAGAATAAAATCCCATTTTTTCCAAGGAAGTGCTAACCAGAAAAGTAGAACTGTGGCATAAAGATCACTTGGAAACAGAGGTCAGAAGTCTTACAGCCAGACAGAAATCTCCATGAAAAAAACAATCAGCAAGCAACAGAATAAAAGCAGCAATCCTAAGTAGGTAAATTATTGTTCATAAATGCTTTGGGTCTATTGCTTCTGCAAATTTCATTTTTACATGCATAACTGAACATTCCTTACACCTCTTTATCTATAAGAGTGATGATACTTTCAACATCTTTTTGGTTGTGGGTTTGGTTGTTTGGTTTTGTTTTTTTTTTGGTTTGGGTTTAATTTTGTGGTATGGTTTTTGAGGGTTTTTTGGTTCTCCTTCACCCTTTGTGCTTAAACACAACCTGACTGCTAACACCCATGTGAGGCATGGCAACCATTCACCAGGCCTCCTCCCCCTGAAGATTACTACTCAAGTCATTGCCAAGTCACTTTTTGCCACTCGAAAATGGACATTTCCACATTCTTTCATCTGCTGCAGCATTTTGGGCCTTGAGTTCAGGTTTCGGTTTAAAAGGTTAACCATACCCTATTGCACTCAAAGGACATTAAACATAAAGTATTTGGTCTGCTCATGTACCATGCAACCATCCAAATTCTACTGTCTTCCCAACACAGATGGCCACATTGGACACAAGATCACAGCACTACAGCACCTTGCTGACAGCTTGATTAATAATAACAAACCAAATTAATTATTATTATTTATATTATATAATTATTTTGGTTAATAATAATCAACCCCAAATCTATCTCATCATGCATGTCTATTTTTTTCTGCTGTTCCCCCAGTATGACTGTGGAAGTTTTATTCCACCACTTTTTTTTTTTCCAAACAGCCATTATAAAAGGCTATTTTAGTGTTTAAAAGCTTGCACTATAGTGAAAAGTTACACTGTTTTGTTTTCTCATCTTTTAATACACATTTCCTATAGTAGAACTATTAGTTTTTTGGAGATGAGACTTTCAGAAAATAATAACTGACCTTTCAGAAATATTTAACATGCATGGCATGTGGGTTTAGATAAAAATGGAATGACACAATTATTCCCAGACTTTAAAAGGTAAATACATTCAATACTGCTCTGTTAAGAAAAGTCAGTTATAGTGAAATTCCCTTCTGGCTTGAGATCTAGTTTCAAGTATGTGCTGGAGATGAAGTAGGCACAGGACCCATTTTATTGAAAGGGTTTCTGGGAGAGAAGCACCAAATGGAGTTGTAACATTCACCAAAAGAACAGCTGTGAAGAGCACAAACCAGAATCAAGCTTGTTTGATAAAAACAATCATGCTTTTGATACATAAGTGGGTTCCACTGGCTTCAATATTTGGTTCTTTCAAATTATCTCAAAAGAAAAAAACCAAAAGCTATTTTTTCAAGATCCACCGGGGCTTTGGTTTTGCCTCTATTACATAACAAAAATACTACATACAAAAATAGACTAAAATAAAGTGCCCCTTTAATTTGTATGCTGCATTAAAATACTTAATACTGTAAACCTTACACTTATTTAAAATTCTACTTTAAAACTGAACTCTGGAAATTCCCTTTCCAAGCAACGTTTTCCCTAAAGTGCAGATTTCATGTACAAAAATACTGTCACACTGCCTTGCCATTTAACACCAGAGTAACTCAAAAGGCACACATCATACATTCAAGAAGAGATAAGAAGAGAAAGTAGCAATACTGATATTAAATAGTTAACAGACTTACTGTAGCACCAGAAGATGAGCACTCAAGTAATATACAAGAAACAGTACACATGATGCCTATGGCTTCTACTGCCAGAAATGAATATTCTGTGGAACAAGCTCTTTTCAGCTAGTTCTCATTCTAGAGAGATTTTGGAAGACCAACTGCACCTTGCAAAGCAATCCATCCATTCTCTCAGCAGCTCAAACCAGGCAGATATATTCAAATTAGAAATACTGATGCCATTAGCTACATTAGTGATTGTTGATCAGCTGCAGAGAAACAGCTAGTTGGCTTCACTGATGACAGCAAACTCACACAGATATTTATTTATCCTCAACACAGCTCCCAGCAAACATTCAACTGTCTTGAAAATCTTATTTTCTTCTAGAATCATAATCTTGGGAAAGAGGATTTCTCACCTAAGAGCAATGCAGTTGATTTCACATGTATATGAAGGGAAAAAGACCTGCCTCCCCCATGAGCACAGCCCTCTGACAGCAGAGACAGGTTTTGTGCTTATGCCTACAGTCACCAGCCCTCTAGCAGGCTACCAGGCAGTAACAGTGCCATTAACAGTGACAACACTCAAATACTTACTTGGACTTTTAACAGAGACTTGAGCAAGTAAAGAATCAGAGACCAGAGCTATGCTGTCCAAAGATCATAGAATTGTTTGGTTGGAAGAGACCTTTAAGATCTCCTGGCTGGGACACTGAGCTACAGCTTGGGGCCTGAATTTCAGTCATTATTCTAATGACACCTCCCCAAGATTCCAGGGAAGCTCTGTGCCCTGTGGCAGCCTCTGCTTTCCATTGGCAGTCTCCCCTGTTCACAAGGATCAGATACTATCTGTAAAACATCTGGATCAGATTTTAACAGCTGCAGTCTCTAGATTCTACTTGCAATATACGTTGATAAAAAGCTCAAAATAATTTCATGGAAAGACTTGGCCAGCTCTTTATTTCATCTTACTGAAGAATCTAATAAATATTTTAAATGAGATGTCAGAGAAAATAATCTCCCTCATCTCCAGTTTCAACACATTCATATTTTCATGTAATTACTGCTGGTATTTGTTCTGAAAGAAACATTTTAAGAAATAATTGTAATGTTTAGTAACCAACTGAGGCTTTTTGTACAACCTATAGAAACATTTCCTGCTTTATAAGAAGTCTGGACTTGTGATGGGTCAACTAAATTATATAAGATATTAATTGATGATTTAGCACAGAGCTTTTAAATCTAAATACCTGACTCTCTTGAAACAAAGGCTTTTTGAGATTTGAAACTGATAGTTATTCCTTTTGCCTCTTAAAATAAAAATGGGAGAACTCAAAAATACTTCTGCATTTGTTCCCTTCAACCCCTCAGTGAAGTACTGCACATGGTATCAGAAAACAGCTTTACATTCTAAGGGACCAAACTGACTTTTTTTCACACATTGCCTACTACGTTTTCCAGGTGGGGAATTCTTCCTCATTTAAGCTGATAATCAAGTACATACTTTAAAATTATCTGTTACTCTGCCAAAGAAATATTTGAGTGTCTGTCTGTAGCAGTTTTGTGTTCTAATTTTCTAGAAGATTTGCTTAAAAATAAATTTGAAAAATGTATATTCTTAAGAAGAAAGTAAATTTGGTTTAAGAGACTTCATCTGGGATACTGACATGAGATTCCATGTTGCCTCTTTAGTATATTCCAGCCCCAGTCTGGTAAAAGACATAAGCACATATAACCCTTATGAATCGGTGGAAGATACATAAGGGCTTTATAGGAGTGAGCTGAGAGTACTTGGCACTTGACCTTAAAAAATAAGGTTTGCTTTTCAGTACTGCCAGGCATAGCAGCTTGTTTTTAGCTGTCTAACTTGACAGTCAAGTGTGCCTTGATTACTGATATTTGCATGAGATTGAGGTTCCTATGGCAGCATACTATAACAGGAGAAAGGGCTGCATAAATATCACATCAAAAAGTAAATTGGGAAGGGGTGCCTGAGAATAAAGTTGCACATATGCAATAAATAGAATTTTTGTTACTTTCTTCTCCCAGTTGACTCAAATGTCTGCCAATTTTTAATTACTTTATCAAATGGTATGATACTATGCATACAAAAATACATACTTAAGAATGACTGTTTTGTTTCCTATTTGCATCTTAAATAAAAATATTTTAAAATAAAATTTGAGGAAATAATACTTTCCCATTTCTGTCTGGAGTTATTTTGAAGTACTTCATGTACATTTTTTTACATTGGTCTGCAAGCATTTTTTTTTTTGTTTACAAAAGAAAAAAGGACCATTCCACAAGAAGGAGAATGGTATCCTGTAATAAGATGAACTTCTCAACTGTCTCTGAGCAACCACGGTCACCAGGCTGCTATTAAATAATGTCAGGTAACTCCTAACATTACATGAATGTCAATGGAACATCAACAGGAGAAAACTGAACAACTACCAGCAAAACAGGTTGGTAATGGCTGTAGTAACACACACTACTCTACTTTACACCTTCTCCTTCTAGGTCTCCTAAATACTCTGACAAAGTCACAGCAGTGAATTTCCACGAAGCTTGAAGATATGTTGGTTGTTTATAAGAAAACACTGTGTGAAGCTATCTTAAACTTCCCTCAGACCCTAAGAATCTAATTGCAAACTGATAAATTCCTGAATACACTTCTTATACTGCATTTCAGTGTGGTTATTAGTGGAGTATTGACCTGGCTGTCCATAGAGGCCTTCTGATTCTCGCATCTCTTCGTTCATCCTCGCTAAGCGCAACCTGGGGTTCAGGAAACAAGAACAACAGAGTCATCTTTAAAACACCAAAAACAACTGACAGTGGCAATTCAAGACCTACAACACACTCCTGAACATCATGCTAATGAGGTCATCTATGGATAGTGCATTTTCCTTGACTATTCCTTTGCTCTCCCTGTTTTTATCTCAAAGGAGTTTTGATATTTCTTATGAACTTGAAAACAGTACAGGAAAACCTGGTTACCTAGTAAAAATCAGAATGTGAAACTTACAGTGTTACAATATCTGCATTTGCAGCTTCTACTGCTATAGTCAGTGGATCTTTCCCATCTTCATCAGTGGCATGCTGGTTTGCTCCTCGTTTTAGGAATAAACACACTTGTCTGTTTAGAAAAAAAAAATAATAAATTTCCACAAGGTTAAAGGAAAAAGCAAATAAATTCAAGCTGGATGAAGCATGTTTGGTTTAAATGGACTAAAGTCTCTTTGACATATCAAACCAGTGCTGTTCATCTAGTACAATGAAGACATTAACACAGTAGCAAGCAAACACTTTAATTACTTAATCCACATTAGAAAGAGCCTAACTCAAATCATGCTAGTGCAGCAAGCAGCTGAGCCCTTAAGAAGAGAGGCTCCAACTTCTGTATCATCTCAGGTCAGAGGACAAAACACTTGATCCCTTTTACCATGACATCCAAGAATCCCTGAGCAAGATAAATCATTGCAGGAATGAATGTGGTTCACACGTGACTAATTTACCCAACAGAAACAGGTATCATTTTTCTCTGCTATTCTAATTCTTCATCTTGATAAACAGGGCAACCTGACTGACCTTATGTCTTAAACTCTTCAAGTTGTTGCACTCTACTCAGAATTCATGCATTAAAAGTTTTTGGGCACTACTAACCAGATTATTGCATACTCCTTTGAATGGAGCTGGTTCAGGGTTTCAGTTAAAAGCCACAATTCCAAACTCAAGCTGTACTGCAGTGCACTGAGACACTCAGTGCAACATAGATGGGATAAGTCATTAAAGGCCTTGGCTCTCACCCACCACTATTTCTCCTACTTCTATCATATTTCTAAGTAAATCAGAAAAATCTCATGTGTTCTCATGAGCCAGAAGTTTATAGTATTTCAAAGTGTTATTAACAGGTGTTTCTACAAAATGGACCAAAGTGTGTTAATAGGTGTGTGTGTTTTGCTAGCAGGTGAAACAGCTCATTCAAAATGTTATTTCCTCACTCAACAAAGAAGTTTAAGAAAACCCTAGATCACCTGATATATATTAAAATGCCAGAATATTCTGGGAAATTAAGAAGCTTCAAATTGACAACTATAGCAAAGGATGGAGATTCTGGAGCAGTGAGTTACCCAGTGTGTCCTAGAACCGTGGCATGGTGCAGGGGTCCTCTTCCTTTTATGTCCCTGATGTTCACATTGGCCCCATTCTGCAGCAAAAATTCACAAGTAACCAAGGAACCCTATGGAATAAAAGCAAAGAAATTCAGCACCAGATCTCCAGAATAGGAGCCAAATCTGATCTACTTTCTCACCACAGTCATGTGGAAAAGGAAACAAAAGGCATTTGCTTCCATGTGAACTTTAGACACTACGAGGTTATAGAATTCCAAGCTAAGCATTAACAGGAGAAATTACTTCAGAAACATCTTTGAGAAAACACTGTATAGACAACTCCAGCCTTGCCTTCCCATTCATTAGCATAGCAAGCAGTTCCAAGGGAACAGTGACACAGAAATATCCCTATTATCCCCCTTCCCCTCCCCCCACATGAGCCAGTGCTGTCCATCACATACCCCTCGCACTGCCTGAATGAGGGGGGTTGCTTTGTTTTCTTCTATGTTGACCCAATTCACTTCAGCTCCATGAGCCAGGGCTTCTGCCATCTCAGGAAGGTTCTTCTCAAAGGCAGCTCGATACAGCTGCAGTCCTGGACTAGGCTGTTTGGAGTCACAGAACACAGAAGACTCTTGTTTGTCTCCTTCTGAAAAAGGAAAAAACCAAAAATGCTTATCTAATCCCTGCTTTTAGGAGGTACCTCCTGGAATTCTGACCAAAAATGTAATTTCTCTGGCATAAGGTAGCTCGGGTTTTGCAAAGTGCTGTGCACTGGTGCCCCATTTTGCCAAGTCACAGATGCCTTTAGCTTGTTCCAGTGTTCAGGCATGGCCACCACACAGAATTATTACCATCCAGAAAGCAGTCTGTCCACATTACTGGCATGTGTGAATATCCTTCAATCTACTCAATCCATGTCCTTTCTAAGGAATTACTTTTAAGTTAGAAGTGTGTTTCATCCTATACTACAATATATGAATAAAACTGATTTCCTGCAGAGATATTCATAGAAATATGTTTCTCTGCAATAGCCTGAGACACCTGAATGTGAGGCTAATACTGCTCTGACCTAGTCTGCATTACAAGATAGCACTGCCATTTACCAATTGCTTGCTGTGGCTATAATCTTCTGGACTAAAGCAAAATCTTTTCATCTCATAACACTTGTACAGAGTGAATTCTGGGAGATAAAGATGTTGTTATGTATAAGCTTTCATAAGTTACAGTATCATAAGTGTTTCAACGACTCAGCCAAAGAAAGGATCCATGCCACATGCTGCTTCCCTACAAACCACACTTGTGAACTACTGGATTTAAAACACAGCCCTGAAGAGTGCTTTGATGTTATGGGATATTTTGACAAGCCATACTCAATACATTAGTCAGACCAGGATGCTAAGATTAGGGACAATCAATTCATAAATCTGTGTAAAGAGAAGGGTAATGATCAAAGACATCAATTCCACATAAGTAAAATACAAAATTAAGCAAATGCTCAAATAACACATAACCCATGATCTTGGGCTTAACAGGAATTCTATCTTCAAGGATTTAGCTATTTACTAAAGGATTCCACATTTCTGTGGAGACTTGTCTATAGGAAAATGCAGCATTGCTCTGTCTGAAAACCAAGTTCTGGCTCAAATGATACAGATTATCCCTGTCATCTGACTGGAAAAAACACAGAACATAGTTCTCTTAACTGATTTAGAAGGATTCAATGCCAATCTTTCTACCAAGCCTGGAGGAGAAGAAAGGTCACTCAAGCAATCATTACCCTTGCTAAAAATGTTTCTGCTCCCCAGGATAGAGGAAACTTGAATTGTCCCACCAAGTCCTAATCTCTTTGACAAGACCAGGCTACCAAGAAGTGATGGAATTCTGATCCTGAAGAGCAAAGCCTAACGCACCTGGTTCATACAAACTGTTAACTGACACAGTGGAGGCAAGGTGTTCTCTGCTCTCATCAGCACACTGCTGGATCCCACTGTCACTGCTTCGTACTGTTTTGGGGAGAAACTGTAGTTACTATGCACGCCAGAAGTTACCTGCTCTTTATGGATACCATGATAATAAAGCAAGCTCTTATACTTGGTCCTGAATACATTCATTTAATTAGTAATTATTCAATACTCTTAATACATCCATAGAAAAAGATGAAGTCACGTATTGCAACTAACATTTATTCTAATAATAAATGTCAAAGAGAACCAGAAAGGAAAAGATAAGGATAAGTAAAAAAGCTTAAATTATTTCATGAGAACACTAAGCAATGCAGCAGCCTCAAGACAATAAATGGAAGGCAGGGAGATGGCCAGAGCACACAATGGATCACTAGTGCACATACTGAACACGCCACAGCTGTAGTACTTACTACTACGGAGTTTTGAAGAGGTATCAAAGTAGGAGAAGAGTGAATCTAGTTCATCAGGACAGAACAGAGACTCCCGCCTCGCCTCGTCGCTACTTACAGCAACCGCTGGGACATGCAAGTTAGCAAAGCACAAAGCAGCAGGAGGGGAGGGACAGGGCAGGAAAGAAGGTTATCGGGATTAAAAACAGAAAAAAAAAAAAAAAAAAGGATGAAAATACGGAGGAAAGAAGGTGGTTAATATGGTTCTGAATGATAAGCATCCCCACTCCAAATTCTTCCCCACCTAAAAACGCCTATCTGCGAACAAGGCTTTTCTCCCTTATGCTTCTGAACTAGGCTGTGACCCATTAAAGGACAGATGCCAATTCCTCTGCACGAGGCAGAAAAATCATTTAATACCAAAAATAAAAAGGGTTACTTGAAAAAGAGCATAATGTAATACAGCTAAGGAGAGAAGGGTGTAAATACCTTTTTGGGATGCCGCACCTTGTTCCCCTGCCAAAAAGGATTTCTCAGGCCCACTGTGCCTTTTCTCTTCCTGACTTTGAGGCAAAACTTTTGTTCCAGATTCAAGCAGAGATACTGACATAGGCTGCTTCTCTACAAACTTTCTTTCCACGTATTTTGCTCTGATGTATGCCTCCTTCTCCTGCCTGTCATATGCAAAATCCTCGGAGTTAATAAGCTAATATTTTAGTATTTTCACGTATTAAAAGAACATCTATTTCATGCTAAAGCCAGTAACCAAAACTGCAGTTTGGCATTTCATGTTAAGACACATTTACAGCACATTTTCAGGAAGAAAAAAAGCACGCTAACTCTTTCTGGGTTCTTGACTAAATTTTGCATCAGGCTCAAAAGAAAATGATTGTTACATTCGTGTATTTTCTTTCAGGCAGAGTCTTTAGAAAGTGGCATGTGGAGGAAATAAGCATTAGTTACTGTAAGTTACTTCTTAGTATTAATCTTTTATACATGGTTTACATTGTTAATAACCAATTAACATAGCATATATTTAGTTTCTTGGGTAAATAAAAATTGCAAATCTTCACAACAGAACATCAAGATTGCACAGGAGAACAATAACAAGTCCCAGGAAGGCAGAGCCACCAGTTTCATAATGCAAACTGAAGTATTTTTTCTTCTAACCTGAGGTTATTGTCCTAAAGACACACCAGTTGTGTGTGACAAACTGATGAAAGAGCCTATGGAAGTATTACTATTTTAAACTGCTGAAATCCAGTCACCACTAGAAGGAATATCTATCAAATCTCCTACATGATTTGTACTATTTACATTGCCTCCAAATTGCCAACACTTTATAAAATGCTGCTTTTTATACCATAAAACTGCTTAACAGCAAGCAGCACAGAACTAGAAAGCTGGTAAAAAACAGTTTTAGAAGACATCATATACAGCAGAACAAAACATTAAGAAACTACCTTGAAACATAAATTATCATCAGAGGAATGGAAGACATCACTACAATCATCAGAAGGCTGCTGTAAAGCAGCAGAGCTCATGTACAATGTAGGCAGAGAGAAGGGATCAGGAAAAGTCAAACTCAGGAATAAAATCACTGTAAACAAAAGGTACAGCCACAGGCTCCTTCCAGAAGCACTCACAGACTAAGTACAACTGTCTGAGATGGTACAAAGTAGACAGGAAAAAAAATTAGCTTAATATAAATAAACCTGCCCATGTTAATGAGGCAGAACAAGGTGCTTTGGAGTTGTGATCAAAAGGAGGGAGTGACATCAGAAAAAAACAACCAAACAAATGAACAAGAGAAGCTAAAAGGGACCAACAGAAGGAATACCCAATAAGGACAGTGAGAAAAGAGAGCAACACATACAGGTGATAACGGGAAACAAAGAATAAATGGAGTGTTACACAGTTAAGTGGCAGCATCTTTTAAAGCTGGAGACTGAAGGAAGCAACAAGAAAAAGAAGTAGGAGGCACTGCTAGTAAATTACTACCTTTGGCTTCCAGGTTGTGGCTTCTTTACTCCCACTTTTTCCAACTTGGCTTCATATATTCTATTTATAACATCATTTCCCAATTCACACATAAGCTATGAAGCAAAATAAATAAATTCAAATACAGTTGCAAAAGGCTTTATCGACCTGCTTAGTTGTTTTTAACCTCACTCAGCCTATTTTACAACTCTTTATTTTCACTGGTAGACTTACAGAAATAAGCATGGGCTTGTATCTTAATTAACCAATCAGTGAAGGGAGACCAAATTCTGAGTAAAGATAGCAAAAAATATAGACACTCTTTTAAGGGGCCACTCCCCTCTGAAAAAGGACTGCAAAAATGGTCATCTATCATTCAAGAATCATTTTTGTGCAATCAGAATTATATCTGCAGGCCTCACCAACAAAGGTACCCAACAAAGGTACCCTCTTCCACCAGCTTTGCTGGTGACTGTTCTTATCCCATCAGCAAGACACAAATCAATCACTTCTGTTCCATCTTGTCCACCAGACAGTTTTGCTAAACCATCATCTGTTATGTCTATAGAAAACATCAAAGACAAAAAACAGTCTGCAGGTACTTTTTTTCTTTTTTAAGTATTTTAAAGTTACTATTAAGTATTGTTTTTAAAGTAATTCTCCTTATTTTAAGGAGGATTTGGCCAATGAAGCCCAAACTTGCTGATGGCAATGAACAGACTTCTTGCCTCTGATACCAGGTAGAATATTTAGCTCTGGTACTTACCTGAATAGGACAAGGGGTGTAGTTTTGAGGCTTTGTTTTTTTGTTTCCTCAGCATGATCATACTGATACTAACATTATTTAAGGTCAAACAACAAGAGAAACACTCCTACTCACACTATCTTTTGATTGTTCAGAATACAGAAGCAATACCCAAGTACCAGAACATCACAGCTAGAAAAAAATGCTTTGCAGCAGTGACCAGTTGCACACGTGCATCTGTGAGTTGGTACTTTGCTGTTTCAGTGTCACACAATTTTCATAGCCATGCTTCATGCTACAGTGTTGTCACACCAAGAGCACATAAGAGCAGTTGCAGGAGTGTTCTACAGGCCAGAAGGAGTGTGAAATCAAGATCACTAAATGCTGACATCTGAATTTTCAAGGACAGTCATGCTTTAGGCTGATAGAGCACTTAGAAAATTTTTCAGCCCACTGTTAGCAGATCTATGTTTTTATACATTGAAAGTATCCTATGAAACTTAACTACTCCAAGTACATTTGTTAACCTAAAGGTGACATAAGTTGTTCTGATTGCAAGTCTGGAACAAGAATGACTACTGCTACTGCAGGTACTGCAAGAAAGTGTGAATTCAAAAACAAAACAGCAAAACCAAACCCACTCAACTGTAAGTATTTTCTACTCAAAAGTTCAAGATATACAGTGGGTACAAATGCAAGTGTTTCCTGCATTGAACTTGCTAATGCAGAGGTTTTACAACAACAATCTAAGTCTCAAACTGAAACTTGTTTCAAAAATACTATCATACCTTTAAAAGTTCAGGTTCCCATGAATCCAGTGTTAAAGATCTTACTTTTGAAAAGTGGACTCCCAAGCTCCTAAACAGCATAGAAAAAAAAATAAACTTAACCTCTTAGTACATGCTGTTTTACCTCAGACAGCTTTATCATTAATTTATGCAAATAAAACAGTTGCCTTAATTCTGTTTACAAACAAGGGTCTCTAATCTTGCTTCAATATACATTTGAAGTGGCAACCACCACCCTTCCTAATTAAGTCAATGCAGAGACAAGACAGTTCTGCAGGGTTCCCCAACCTGTGTATCCCAGAGCACTCAATGCACAGGGTGATCCCCAGGTTGATGCTGGCCCAGCGAGGATCTGCCAATCCACAGTCACAGCAGGCAGCATTGCCAGGGATACACTGGACTCTCTGGAGGGCACTTTCTCCCTTTAACAGCTTCTCTTTTGTCTCACTCCCAGACTCCAGGCTTCCAGTAGAAGGGGAGGATTTCTTTTCCTGTTTCTAATTAAAGAAAAAGAAAAAAAGAAAAGACCAACAAACAAAAGACACACATTGAAGAAATAAAAGCCCTACAGATACTGACTGGGCACTGGAATCCTAGAAAAGTAACTTTTGCATTTAAGGCCAGGGAATGCCATAGAGCTGAAAAAAAAAAGCTTAGCATTTTATAAGAAGTGAATATAAGAGTATCCTTTGAATTTTAATCACACTAAGAAAAATCTCATCAAAACATATAGGTTAAAATAACATTAGTGAGATGGAGCAGAAGATAAATTAGACACAAATAATAGACTTCAAAATCTTATTGCATTCCCACTGGAAGACAAACAATGGATCCTTTTCTTCCTCCCTTCTTATAAGAGGAGGTTTTCTCTATTTTTAATTTCCAGGATCTGAAGGGGGACTGTTGTTTGGTTGGCTTTTAAACTTACCTCAGATTCATCCCCTTTCTCTCTGTATGCTGTAGCAATGCTGGTCTGCACAGCTTTGATCCAGGCCTGCCGCAGCTTCTCCGAGTCAGCCTGGAGCATGCAGCTTCTGTGACAAACCACACATGTACCCAGTCAGACACTGACCAAGCAGCTCGTGTCAAAAACCAGACTGTTCAATAGCATACAGACTCCTGAGGAAATTTCTTCCTGTCACCAGAAGCTTGCTGTTCAGTAGGCATCTAAATAAGCCATTTATTCTGAGAGCAAAGCAGCTGACCCTTGGTGAATCACAAATGCCTCGTTTCAAAACTATTTGAAGGTGATATACTAAAAGATATAAAAGATAAGACTTCAAATAACCCAGAGAATGAGTTAGTTTCCTAGTCCCTTTCTCCTCTCATCCCAAATTTTTCATTTTTATATCCTCACATACAATTCATCTCCCCGACACAAGATACAGGTAGCAGTCCTTGAAAACACAGGTTCATTCACTGAGAACAGATGCTTGTAAAACAAAAAAGTGAACTTCTTCTCACATCAACAGTCAAATGAAACATGTCACCAAATAAAATATTGGTGAAATATAAAATGAATAAACTGTTCCAACACTTATGGGCTGAAAAAGTATGGGCAAACAGAAGCAAAACTTGGTCTAGGTGATCCTGCTCTGGCAGGGGGTTGGAGTAGATGATCTTTCTAGGTCCCTTCCAACCCCTAACATTCTGTGATTCTATAAAAACACAAGTTGAAGTGAACCATAACTGTGGATACAAACAGTAGGACAGCACTTGATTAAGAGAAACCCAAGTAGGAGTGGGGAGTGTAGATAACCTCCTAACCTAAAAGCAGGTTGACTGTGTATCAAATATGGCCACATCTCAAAATCATGAATAAGAAATCCCTGTCCTGCCCTGACTGCAGCAGGACTGCCCCACTTCTCCAAATACCACCAATAAACTGCACTGCTAGAGCTGAAAAATACTCGTGTTTGGCAGTTCCATTTAGGGGCATTCCAAGATGTCATTCAACATGACTGAGACAGCTTATTAATGCTTCTCTCTGATTACACCAATCAGAAACTTGCAGAAACTGAGATCTATTTTATACATTATTAAGCAGCTTGACAGTACCAGTTACTACTAAGCCACAGCAGCTCCACAGCCACAAGCCACTGAATGCCAAAAGTAAATTGAAAACTAGGAACACTGCCCACAGCATCACTTGCTCTTCATCAAAATTTCAGAGAATTGTTCAGATAGTTTTCCTGTTTTGATCTATCCCAAGAGAAATGTTCATCTTCTATTAAATAGAACTGAATGCAATGATTTCTAAATATTTACTCTAGCACTTCTCCTTACTTTGTTGGAGAAACCACCTCAAAACAGAAACGTCTTTCTATGTCTTCACAGTGTTTCACTGTGCAAAGTCTCAAGTCTTCAACAACTACTGTGGGAGTATCCTAGGAGACAAAAATGAACACAGGTAGTCACAGAGGTGAAAGATTAACTTGCTAATAATACCAAATTATTAATAATTTTATTTGCCTGTTTACATAATTTTTTCTTAAAAAAGTATGACACCACAGATACTTCACAGGAAATATTTATATGCATTTCATTAATGAAAATTTATTACAAATTCTGGAGAACTCCTTTTCACCTCCAATCCAAATCAAATAATCAACAATCAAATAATCAACACATTAAACTACAGTATTCAAAGGAGTTCAAAGATATCTTCTAAGAGAGGCAAATAACTTACAAATAAATCAGAAAGATTATAGCTAGATCAATAGTGTTATAAATGCCAAGTACAAAATCCAGAAGTGGGATGAAGGGGGTTTGAAAATTTGATTCAATTGATAAGAATTTTATTCTAAGGTAATGGCATTTTAAAGGTACATTTAAAAAATATCCCCAGAACACCACATAATTATGTCACTGACACTCAAGAAAACAAAATGGCTAACTCAGAAGTGCTCCCACAAACTCAACTATTTGTTTCCTTTCCAACCACAGCAAGGAAAGAGCCTGGATTTGACAGCATCATTAAACAAGAATAGCCTCTGAACCTGCTCTGTTAACACTGAAGATACATTAGTTGTCAAACTCTTCCCTCCTTTCTTCCCCCCATCTCCAAACAGATCTCTGTTTTTTTTCCAGCACAAAGAGCAGTTCCAGCTCTGTGATGCAAAAGCAGACTCCAGAACAGTAAACAGAGGAGCAGGGGCTGGAATGGTGACTGTAGGAGCTGCTTTCCACTGCTTCAGGCAGAGCTTCACTTGCTGCTGGAATTACAACTGGGCTTTCCCAGCAGCATTAAGACAGACAAACTGCTCTGCATTTTCAGTATCAAATGCATGTACACAGCATCCTTGACTGTGCCACAACAAATGCTTTCATTCCTTTCCCTCCCTGTTCTCTCCCAGCTGCTAAACTGGGTATGTGAACCCAGTAAGTAACTGGAGGGAGCAAGTCCTGAAAGAGTTAAACACGACTGCTCAAAGAGCAGCACAGAGTATTTTGCTGCTGGCAAGTGTGTACAAGCCTTTTGGGAACAACAGCTTTTAAGGCTCTTCATAAACCTTCTCTGCAACAAGGTAACAAACCCCACAGCAAATAGAGAATGTGCTTGGGAGTCACTGTGCAGGGATCTCCACATCTCCAAGTGCAGCAATTTACTCTCCTCTTCCAAAAGGGGAAACTAAATTGGACAGTGCATTATGCTGCTGAGGACCACACACAGGATGCCAATGTCAGAGCTGTTTCTCCTTCCCCCACCCCTCAGGAAAACCATCACCCATCCCTGGAGCATCCCAAGGCAGTTTTTAATACCTACCTTAAATTTCTTCTGATAGACCAGCTGGTTGTTCTGGATGGAGAACCAGCGCCTGTGCAAACGGAGAGACAGGCAGAGAATAGGTAACTGACTTCACTGGGCTTACTGGCCTGCAGTGGCACAGCCTACAGAGACTGCTTTAGAAGCCCTCACAGAGGAATGCAGTCAGTTGTGGCAAGTGTTCCAGGAGAATGACAAAGAAAAGGAAAGCAGAGACAATAAAGAAAGCCAGGCTCAGCTAACTGGAGTCCTGAGCAGACACGTTCAGGTTATGACACCATGAGTGAAGCTCTCACACAAAACACTTTCAAAGGATGTTAGCTTTCTGCTAACACAGGAGCAACAATTTAAAGCAATTGCTTGGTAACACAAATGCAGGTAGTTTCAATAACTAAAAATACTCAAACTACATAAACTACTTGCTCCTTAATATTTTTTGAGAGTAGAACCAAGAAATAACTTCCTTAGGCACTGCAGTGTTGCTATCCACACAGGTTTAGTGTCTATCTACATTTGGCATTTCTTACAAGTTTAGACACTGAAATAAAAAGATGCATACAAACCCAAGGAAAAGCTTTTAAGTAGGATCCTAACTTAGCCTCAGCTTTGTAGGAAAATATCAAAAGACTTAATGAAGACATACCAAAAAATGAAAAATATACATTTAAAAACTGTATTCCCTCCTTGTTAAACTCCCTGTTCAGATAGGACACAATTCACAGAGAGAGATTATTCCTGTTTGGAAAAAAAAAAAAAAAAAAAAAAAAAAAAAAAAAAAAAAGGACACCTCAGATCTCAAACAACAGTGTTATACCAGACCACTGAATATATATATTCAGTGGTGTGTGTACATATATATATATATATATATATATGGCAAATATAACCATCTCTTTTTAGCTCTTCTGGGGATACAAAAAAATAAAAAGCTATGCAGCCAATACTGGGTTTTAACTGAAAAAAAATAATAAATTAAAACAAGAAAAAAGAATGGAATAAAAAAAAATTATTTCCATGAAATTCAACACTTTTTTCTTTAGTTCAGGCTTAGAACATAAACCTGTGTTTGTCACAGCATAACTTCTCAATTATCTTAAATACTCCCTTACAGCACACAGCTTTTTTCTGCACTGCCAATTCGTTTGAATGGTAACTATAGAAAACATTGCATTGCAACAGAGCTTGTCGTTCTCTACAGACTGCTGAGCTTCAAGCTACAGTTTATTACAATTAGTAACAAGAGGGCTCCTTATATTTAACCACCACAAGCCATGAATGAAAAGAAGCACACAAAGTTTAAGAAAAAATTAATATACACAAAAAAAGTTAGATACAAATCAGAAAAGATAGTATTTGTTAGAAAAGTTAGTACTTAGTAGACAGAGGAGATTCTACCTTTTAACAATTAATCACTGCAAATGTTGTGCAGATATATTTAATTTAGAAAGCAGCAACAGGATCTCCTTTTAACATTGAATTTCCACCGTAATCACAGTCATTGTTTTGGGCTAAGATAATTGCACAGAATAATGCAAAAAGTGAAGTACTACTTTATTAACAGCAGTAGTTTTGGCCACTGCTGTTTAAAAGTTGTCTACCTTTACCATCTATTTCAAAAAACAAAAAAAGCAAAACAACAAAACTCAAGATGCAGTAACTAGGCCTCAGCCTCAAATACGAGCGTAAGGCAGGTTCTTGCTAATGCTTAACTAGGTAACTCCACGAAACTGCAGAGCAGGAAATCAAACTCATGCTTTGTATGTGCTTTTGGGTTGGTTGTTTTGTTGTTTTTTTTTTTAATACACCAAAGAGAAATCCTTCAAAAGCAGTGCCCAAGTGATAAAGGACAAAAATAAACAGCCTTGCCCCAAGATGAGCAGTGGAGCAAATCTCTAATAAGGGCCTTAAGTAGAGTAATTAACTTCATTAATTCCATGCGTTGTTTGTTCTAACAGCTAAATATTTAGTGAGTTACTGAAGTACAAAAGCCCCAATCTGATCACCTAGATAAAAGACACACGTTTATTTTACAATTTGTGCATCTTTAAAGCCTAGACTAAAAGAGTTTTCCAGCCCCCTTTTCCCTCTAGTAGAGAATTTTTAAAAAAAACCAGACCAGTCCAGCCAAAAAGTGAGTTTTCTCTTTTTTGTAAATAAACTTTTAATGAAGAAAATCAACATTTTTGAATATAACTTGTAGATCACACTTTTGAAGTGGATGTTTATGATAAAATATGTTAATGTATATTTGAAAAAAAAAAAAAAGCAGGAGATTCCCCTCCAAAGTGTCAGCACAACAGCAGCTTCATTCAAGCCAAGAACTCAGAGTTATTTCATATTAGCCAAGTATCATCAAATAAACTCCTTCTAGGAACAGACTGCAGGAGGTCTACAGCAGTAAACAGGCTTCTGAGGTACATGTGTGAAGGGAAGGTGCTGTTAAAGAGTCTATCATATTTATCTTGGTTATAAATGTATAGATTTATCTATCATTTAATGTTTATCAACATTTAGGGAACATGTGTGCAATATGTACTGACCATTATTAAAGTTTCTTTAAATGTCTCATTCCCTCAAAAATGGAAACATGAAGGAGAAAACACACTTGGGGAATCTTAAAAGTGCTTTGCACTGCCTCACTCAGAAGTGCTTAAATAGAGCTGTCTAAGTTTAGAAAGGGAGTGTTTTCCATCATTTATAGCTATACAATTCAAAGCACTTTGAAGGTTAAATAGGAAAAAAACCAAAAATAATAATAAAAAAATCTTTGATAAAACATTTCCTGTGTCTGATAACTTAGAATAATACCAAAAATAAATATAAATTTCTATTATTGGAGTTCTACAGGAAAAAAAATGAAACCTGCTTATAGATTCTCAATAGGAAGCAGCTTTCCCCACTAGTTGCCATAAGCATGAAGAGAATGATTTGGAATGCACAACATTTAGAAGTCACACCTTTATTTCCAATGCAGCTGCTAAGAGAAATCTCACCAACTTCAACTGGAAAGTGAACACACTGATAACATAATGCTCAGAAGTTCAAATGCAGAAACTTTGCTTTAGTTCCTTTTTAGCTAAAAGCAGCTCAATCTAATTCTTTTACAGGTGCTGAGCACCAGGTACACTGCATCCCAGGCAGAATCCTTCTGTTCTTTTCTTAAGACTGAGCCACTGAAACATCCATTGCAAGTAATCAAAATTAAATGCAGGGTTAATTAAGAGCTTTTTGCGTGCCAAAGAAACATTGGGAAGGTATAAAATAAGCTGGTTGGTACCTGATGTGATCTGGCTTTTTCCTGTCATATGAAAAAATGGGGTAGGATTAAAACATAAGGGAAAGGAGGAGAAAAAAAATGCAAAATGAGCAAAAAAAAAAAAAAAGCAAAGAATTAGCATGATCTGAAAATACAGCAGAATTAAAAAGGAAAACATTTAATGCATCCGACCTAAAAGCAACTGAGAACATACTGGTGTTTGATAAATGTTTTTCTCCCTATGCACATTTATTCACACAGATTTTTCTCCATGATAGCCACTTATTTTTCTTCTGAAGTTCCAAGAATCAAACCGTCTTTCCACCTCCTGCAATAACACAAGACCTGCTACAGCTACTTCCACCTACTACAATAATGAATTAATCTGATTTCAGTTTCTGGTGCCTTAAGAAAAATAGTGTACAGTAACATATATAATTTACAAACAGATAAACATAAATTAAACACAGGTCTCCATACCTGTTACTGTGAGACTGCACAGATATCATTTTGATTCCACTAAATTATCTTATCTGAAGTGCTCAGGTACATGATAAACTATCTGTTTAGTCACAACAAAAAGAGATTGCAGAATCTCTAGCTCTTTCAAGATGCAGCAACACTGCATTGCAAATAGCTTGTGGTTTACTTTGTAACCTTCTCCAACGCTGTTTCTCAAGGCAGGGTTATGCACAACTATCCCAAGAAAGGAAACTTGATACAAAAGCCCAAATAAAGTCTAAAGACAATTAAACCCAGGCTGGTAGCTGTCCCAGAAAGAAACTACATCATCCTAGCAAGAAATTAGCTTGGATTGCAAACAAAACAAATTTCCATTCATTAGGAGACATTTGCCCCCCTTCAAAGAGCTGCATGATGTGGTTTTGGTATTTTTTCTCCCTCAGCAACCATATTTTTCCCAGGATAATTCATTCTGATGCCCATGGATTCACTGACCAAGACATGCACACAGAAGCATCACAACTCTCCAATTTGTTAGCTAGAATCATACTGATGGGTGTCAAACCCAGACAAAATCCCTTGTACCATTTCCTTTTCTCTTGTGTTTAAAGTGCTGGCAAGTGTTCACTAATGGTGGCAACTGCAATGATTTTTGGAGTCTTTAATTCAGGCTTACAGAGTACTTTGAAAGGACTAGAACTATCAAAATATCAACTGGAACCAACAGAGGGAAAATATAAGGTATCTTTTTAAATACCCATCATTATTGACAGTGCAGTTAGAGGGAAGATCTGGTGGATAATGGAACAGGCTGCCCAGGGAGGTGGGGGGAGCCCCATCTCTGGAGACATTCAAAGCCAGGCTTGATGGTGCTCTCAGCAAGCTGCTCAGAGCTCAGGATGTCCTGGCTCAGTGCAGGGGGGCTGGAGGAGATGGTCTTTCAAAGTCCCTTCCAACCCAAACCATTCTATGATCAGTGCCCTTGCCCTTGGTTCAGAACATCAGGAAATTCCAGTATTTCTTCCCAGGCTAATTCTTCTGGATTTGTTTCAGTTGGTTGATTTCCCACCCACTTCCCTAAAGACGAGCATATAGTGAAGCAGCAAACTACCCATCCAATAAGAACATAAAAAATCTCATCTTTCTTGAGGTTTCTGACTTCAGCTGTGAATTCCCTCATATAAAATACAGAATTCTCTAAATGTTTCCTCCTGTGACATTTCATTGTACATTTTATGCACTAAACGGTTTAATGTAATGACTTGGTCCTTCCTTTACCTAGTGACTGGAAAAAAAAGTTATCTTACCTCTAATATATGGTAAATTTTAATCCATATCTCCCTGCAGCTGAAACTCCAATATCACATAAATAAAGCATTCCAGCAGTGGAAAAAGGCAGTGGAAAGTGGTAACAATCACTTCAGTGTCTACAATGTAGCAAGCATTACAAATAACTTTAGAAATAAAAATAAGATAAAAATACTTCTCTATTTTCAGTAAAATATGAAAAATGGGGCTAGATTCAGAAACAAAGTTGCCTTCACTAAGAAGGTCTTTAGGCACATATTTTATATGTGATAATAGCAGTAGTGTCATAATTAGGCTTGTAAATATGTGAAGTACAAAATAAAAGGATTGATTCTGTTTCTAAGATGTGTTTTTAGATAGCTGTGCTATATAGAGTGCTATATATCTATATACATATCTATATGTGCTATTCTCTGCCTGCTCTGAAGCATCCAGCTAGACTATCAAAGTGAGATAAATTATCAAGGATGTATAGTATAAGATGATAAAAAGTTACATGTTTAGCTTTATTGATTACTCATGTGACAAATACAAGAAAAAATTAGAAGCAAATAGAAATTTTATACCAAAAAGTGGGTATCTCTGACTCATTACTGAGCTGTTTACCTTGGCTCTCTGAAATAACTTACTGTTTGGTTATGTTTTTATTATATATGTTCAAACCTGTAGCTCAACCTGAAAGAAAGCCATTGTCTATCTTGATTTAATGATGCCTTGTCTGTATTTATTTTGTGTCCATTTAAATTTCTAATGTACAGAAGTTAGTTTTCATTGAATCCTACTCCCTAAGGTAGATAAATGTACAGCATTACTAGGTATGAAGCCAAGTGGAAGAAAATTGTCTCAGCTACCTTTCAACACTCCTGCCCTGCTCCCTCCTGTTACCTCCCTACAGAGCAAGGCCTTTTTGCTACATTCAAAAGAAGAATCTAGAGAGTGAGTCAGAGTTTCACCTTCAGTCACTTAGCAAGGGCCAGTCAGTCCTGAAAACCACCGTGCAAAACAGGCCACTTTCAGCCTCTTGAGAGCCCAACCAAAGACAATCTCCTGTCCTGTTACTTGAGATTTTTCTCCGTGTGCTTACACTAACATTTTGCTTCAGACCAGGAATTTGCTTTGGAAGAATATATCCCAGTTTTCTCCCTTGCTGTCCTTTGATACTTGCAGATTTGTCTTGGAGAATCCTGAATTCTGCTTGGATGAAACCGACCCAGAAGGTACATAATTTCAGACAGATAATCAGCCCACAGGAGCAGACTAGAAGTTGTCTAAAGCAAAACTCCTTTTTATATACCAGTTGCACATGAGTTGTTAATCAGATACACTCATTAATGCCTGTGGCCCTTGCATCAGGCTAATAGAAGTGAAGCAATCTCAATTTTTATACTCCCGTGAGGGATGTTCCAAGATGCTGAAGGAACTGTAGAACAATTTAATTTAGAAGGGACTACATTCCAAATACACATTCTGGACTTTGAAACACAGCAAATAGTTTAACAGAAGCACTGCTGCAAAAATTGCAAAGCTTAAGATAGTAAAAAGAGCTCTGTATCACAACAAATTAGCTGTGAAATTAAAAAAAATATCCAGCTGTATTGGAAATGCTCCAGTACATACAACATTTCCTAGAAAAAAAGCACACAGCCTCAGAAATGCAAAAGAAATCCTGTTCAGAGAGAAAAATACTTTAAACAACAGTAAAATATACATTAAGAGACATGACTAAGAATATGTATTTTGAATTTCCATCAAAATACTAAGCAGAAGTTACTGCACAGGAGAGGAACTGTAAAAGATAAAAACTGCATGCTTATCTTTCAGGAAAATGAAATCTTTGAGTACTTAAGTTCTTCACTGTGTTTCCCTGCTTCCAACAGATAACTTCCATCCTATGTTGTCCTCTAGCACTTCTTTTCCCAGCATATACATTCAACTGCTTACTGCATACATCACAAGGATAGCTCTGTCTCAGCCCCAAAGTGGGGCCAAAATGCAATTACAGAGCCAAACTGCACACCACAAAGGTAGTTTTCCATATGTTGTACTCTTCCAGACTAAGGCACACTCAGGAAAAGGCTTGTGAACAACTAGGCCAAAAAAAGCAAAAAAAAGGCTTTGAAGTGTCATCTCTCTGTTAATTAACAGAGTTGTCCAAGTGTTCTGTCAAAAAGTGTGGAATCCAAGAGTTGCAGAGGGTGTATGTCAGACCAGAATGCAGCTTAACAAGCAGTATCTTAATAAGGTAGTAAATAGAGATTGTGAATAATTACCTGTTCCAGGTCTTGAAGGCATTGCTGGCTCTCTTAAATAGATACCCCTCCATAACAATGCCATTGGCTGCATCTACATTGTACTCTAGTTTAGTATCATCACTGGAATAATCCTGGTACAAAGGAAAAAGACAAGAAAGAGACACTGCACCTTCAAATGAAACTTCACATATGGGCAGTAGTGATATCAGAGTAAACTTTTAGGAATCATGTGTTGCTCTCAGTACCTACTAAACAAGCCTCGACCCTCAGCCCCTGACACTTTTAGATCAGAAAGCTGAAGGTTTTTACTTTACCTGCACACAAGTGGCATTTCTTGCTCAGGTACTGCTGACTTCTATGGCCATTACTGACAGAACATCTGATGCTTCAATTGTCTGCTCAAATATTCTCATGTATATTCCAAAGGGAAGAGTAAGGCAGAGGAAAAGGGGAGATGGGACTTGGAAGTCAAAAGTGAGAAACAATGGCAGGCTGTTGCAGACAGAGCCAAGGGTGCTTCTCTCCAGCACTGTCATCTTGACCAGCGAGCCAGAGCAGAACTTGGAACACAAGTAACCAAATAAAGATGATATAACCAGTTATCTCCTAATTACAGTTATCTCCTAATTAAAGTGGTCAGGGTGCTGCCAGTGATGACAAGAACTTGGCAGAAACTTTTTCCTTATGATCTTTGACAAGAATGGAAAGCTATAAGTAGGAGAAGGGGATACACATTTCAATACGCTGCATTAAAATAACCCAACTATTATTAACTATTATAACTATAGCTTTACACGTTTGAAAAATTTAACTTCTTGACATCTCCAGCAAAGGTAGATTAGATTAACTCATGATAGATATGCTGATCATTTGCTTTCAAAATTCAGCTTTAAAAGCAACACCATTAGCCCTGGATAATAGTCCAGTTTGCCCAAACTTTCCTACCTGTTCACTCTTATACATGCAGAAGGTTTGATCCAATATAAATTAATTAAATAAGGCAGTGAAGTGGTTACTAATATTAAAAAGGGCCCTTTACACTCCTAGGCCACAGCACCAAATGCCATGACATTTTTCCCTGTGTTTTCAGCTATTACCAATCTGAAGAAATTGACTAAATTTGGAGATTTTTATTAATTCACTTCCAGAAGATGGATGCAAAAGTTCCAAAAGAAAATGGAACCATCATATCACCACCATATATGGTATGAACATGAACATACAGGTTTCAAATAGCAGTTTCTAAATAATTAATTAATTAAAAAGTACATTTATTATTCAGCACTTAAGAGTTTTTATTTTCTACCTGTTTTCTAGCTCAGAACACACTGAACATTAAAGACTTTATGGAAACACAAGCAGTCAAACACCACAGAACATTTTAACATATTTCACAACACATGATGTACACAAAGTCTTGAGTCCTTTTTTTTCTCCTTACACTCAAAAAAAACCCAAAACAACCAACCCCAAAAAATAAAAAAATCCCCCAAAATCCCAAACCAAGAGAATCTCTATAAGCACAGACTTGGCAAACCCTGTAAGCACAGACTTAGCCATGCTGACATCAGATTCCCCCCTCCCCCAAAACCACATTAATTACTCTAACTTACCAGCTCCCAAACATAATGAAACCTGCTAAAGATCTGCATCTTCCTGCTCAGAGATGCCTGCAACTCCTTGCCTACTGAAAGACAATATCCATTCCCTCACTCTGCTCCTGCCCACGCTACTGTGTGGTCACATTTTCCTTCAGGTTTGGAGAACTGCTGCAGAAAACACAACTGATTTTTTTTTTTCTTCCAATGAATCTAGATTTATGCTTTGAGGACATCTACAAGCAGGACAGGAAAAGTCCTTTGGATCATTTGTCCTGCTACACTCAGTTCAAATCCTCTAAAACACTGAGCCTTCCTCAGGAAGGGCACTCAGTGTCATTTTTCATGGCTTCCCTGAGCAACTTCCACCTTCACAAAGCAGATAAAGACAAGAGTGCACTGACAAATGTTTAATATTTTCCTAGCTATACATAGCAGGCTGCTACCTCAGGGGGAAGGAGTAAAGTTTCCTTATGCTTTACCCATAAAACATTACTGATAAAGCTGCAGTCAGGAAAAAGATGAACAAGCAAACAAAAAACTCCACACTTAATTTCAATTAAAAGAAGTAGAAAAAGAAACTAGATAAGCAGGGTCTGATCTGATAGTCTCTGCTATTTTGTAATTAAAAATTAGGAGAAAAGCAGTCACATTATAGCTTATTTTTATCTTGGTGCATGGAAAGGTTTAGTGAATCACAAACAAATAATCAGGGGATGGAGAGAAATACCTCTGGATCTTTCCAGTGTCCTGCATGGGAGAATCACATGTTAAAAAAACCAACCAGTCACTTTATGTGATTCAGATTTTTGTATTCCTTAAGCAAACACACAGCTAAAGATCAAATTTTAAACATTATTTATTGCTTATTGTCAGTTAGGACTACAGGACATTTCATCTAATCAAAAACTAAGAAAATGAAGGCAGCATTATGCAAGTTACACTGAAGTGTTGAATTGCACATTTCATTCCCATCGGAAAGAAGGAACATCTCTAGCTTCTATTAATGATTCAAGGTTGGTAAACTACTGGAAGAGCAACATGTAGAAGTGGGTTACAGAAGGGAAGGGTAGAGCCTGCTCTCATGCCTTTATTTTTCCTTGCATGTCAATCCTCACTCTGCACAGCAGCAGAGCTTTCATTTCTTGTCAGTATGAAGATTGTTATGGGGTCATGAGAGCTATCAAAGCCACTTGACCAGTAAAACTCAGGGTGTGTTATCAGCATTTTAACATTGAATATATATTTAATATGGTTTTTATGTTAGAGAAGCTAAATTTGATTTTTTTTAAAAAAGCAGTAAATGAGGGAGCAAAAGTGATGAAGAAAACACTGATCTGAAAAGTTACTCCAGCATACAGTAAACAGAATACACTAATTGTGCAACATCCCCCTCTCCCCTGCTTCAGAAAGTTGCTTCCATTCCATCAGCAAGAGAGGTGTTTGCAATGCTTAAGTTGAAAGGGCTTGAAACAACAGACACAATAAATAGGGTTTACAGTCCAAGACAAAGTGAAAGGAGAGACAGTCACTGAGCACACAAGTCATTCAAAAGCCCAAAGATGAGCCAGTACTTCAGCCAGGAATTAGTTTGCATTACTTCTCAGCAGCAGCTCTGTTTCAGGGCTGCTTTACCACTGCAGTAGCATCTGGTTTCCTATCCCCTTGTTTACTCAAGATGTTAAAAATTTCCAAATCATTCTCACTCCAGCTGTTTCCTGAGCAGTTCTTTGGATGAAGATTTTTATTTTTTTTAATGAAAAAGGGATTTGAAAAAAGGAAAACTATTTGAAGTTCAGTGCAAGCTTTTTTCCTGTATCATTTCCCTTATTTTAGAACAAAATATTATCTGTCACAAAACCAAAAAGCCATAATGCTGTTTTCAGGTCCACCCAATTTTAAAGTTATTTCTTCACTCAATATATTACTACAGAAATGGGCTGCAAATTGTTCAGAAAGCAAGAGTTGTAAGTCATAAGTGATACTGACACTGTGACACCACTTTTAATATGAATCTCACAAAAATATATTGCAAGAAATTCACAGCAAGAAATTCACAGCATGATCATGACATTTCTAGAGTAATTCATAATGTGTGTTGCTCCAGATTTATGGAAAAATAATGTCTTGCACAAAAAAAAAAGGTTTCCTGCATATTTGCTGAGTAAATGGAACACAAGTTAAACCAAACAAAATCAGACATCAGTTGTCTTGAAACAGAAATCAAACTACAGTGGTGGCCAAGCCCTTTCATGACTTGTGTGTTAACCTCTCAGACAACAGCCTAATTAAACAGGATGATGAGTGTAAAGAAAAGTGAGATGAGTTATTTAATTGGTGCAATTATTCTGCATGCATATGCACATCTATGCAAACACAGGTGGGTAGGTGTGTGCACATGTGCACTTACCTATACATTTCAGAAAAGGAACTGTTCTTTATCCACACAATGAAGAAAAGGCATCATTCTGAAGCATTAGATTAAAACTTCAGTATATTAAATGTGTATAAACTTCATGGAGTATTCAACACAAGAAGCAGAAATGTCAGGAGTTCTAAAACAAGGGAGGATTGGGCACTGGGAGGTTTTGGAACATATGCCTAAGAGGCAGCCCATTGGAAAGCAGCATGACAAGCCATGAGAACAGAGAACAAGGTTGCCATTCTGGTCAGGTTGACCAGATGACAAACAACAGTATAAGGAACAAGATCCAAGGTCTAAGGTAGTTCAAGATTCTGAAATCCTGATGACCTAGGAGGAAACTTGGTGGGAAGGTTGGGAAAAGCAAGCAGGAGACAAAAAACCAAACCAGACACAACATGATTTGAGTAAGAAACCAAGAGAATGTTCTGATGAGCTAGAAGAGGGATCTCCAAGACAGCATGCCCTCCAACACCTACATGGTTAATCTAGACATTGCCACACAAACACACCAATAAGCACAGGAGACAACATACACAACTGGAAACAGAACTTTAAGGGACAACATACACTAGAATCTGACTGCCCTGATTATATTTTAAAGACAGTGTAAAATTGTTATTCAATTAAAATAAGAAACAATATATGAATAGCCTCATGATTGCCATTTGCACCAGAAGCCAAGAATGGTTCTGTTACACACAGATACAACTCATCAAGTTTCACAGAGCCTCAAAGTTTCAATAGCCATTGACACTATTAGAAAGAGTTTACCTGTAAAGCAGCCTTAAGCAGCATTTGAAGAGAAAAACCAAAGACTGTAAACACCATTGGCAACAGCAATGACCAACATTCAGGGTAAAAAGTTATTACTTCCATGGCAAATGAAAATATAATTGCCCATAACTTACATCCTCCACCAAGCACTGCTGCTCTCCAACAGCAGCCCCTCAACAACTGCCTACCCCTAAAACCCCTCAACTACTGACCACTCCTGAAACTAGACCTACTGAGCCTGAACAAAATCTGAACATCAATGTTAACTTTCAAGTTCCATCTCTTACCCATTTCCCCTCTTTCTTCCATCTCCTTCCCTGGAGTCATCTCCTGTCTGCCTCCAAACACAGCACATCCAGCACTGCCCTAAAACCCACCCCTGTGTCTCCTCAGTTTCAATCACCACAATCCTAAAGCTTCCCAACTCCTGCAGGAATAATGAAATGAAGTGGCAAAAACATTTTCAGCCACCATAAATGATACTTCTCCCACTAGTGTTAATATTGACTCCTACTAAGGCTACCTACATTATAATTTTAACATGTTGTCTTTCCTCAGCTATCATCAGATGTAATTTACATTAGGCTTTTTAAAATTAAATTTGTGTCACAGATGCAGAATGTATTTGACTGAGAGTAAGGATTGTAGCATTACCTTTAAACTGGTATCTAACCCCTTGCAAAAGGGCCAGCAGCATTAGCTCACTACTGGAGAATTCAGTGGAAACACTTTTAACTTCTAGAATTATACCTGCAAAACCAATGCTGATCCAGAGCTGCTAAAACATCCAAGCAACAGAAATCATTACCCCCACAATGTGAATTATGTACATTTTTTTTCTCAACAAGCAAAAATAAGAATTATTGCACATACAAATCTTCCCAAATCATCAATTCAATGTAAATGGTTTTAGATTTCTGTGCAGTTGACCATCTACATTACACAACCTTTACAAGTTTCTTTTTGCTCCCCACATGCAGCAGCAGCTAACACACCACCCCAAATGCTGTGCTCCTCTTGGGCACAGCCCAGGGAGACACATGACTGTAGGACTGTGCAGCAGATCCACCGCTTCCACAGACATGCAGGAGCAAAAGAGCAACTTTTATACCTATATTGAATCCACAATGAGCTTCCAAGAGTTCTAATGAAATGTTAGAGGCCCAGCATTCAAATTAATTCTACTGTTCTATTTTGGTTGCAGTAAAAACTAAATGTTCTGTTCTGTAATGCAAAAAGGAGGATCTGCAATCCAGCCCTACACTTACTGATGTCTGTTTGTCTACAATCTAGCCCTACACTCACTGATGTCTGGTTGTCTGTACTACAGGTACCATCTCAGTTCTGATGCAGAGCTGCACTGCTGGGGACAGATGCTAGAGAGGAAGGTGTGTGCGCAGCCTTTTGCATGCTCTCCAGTACCTTTTGTTGAATAGTGGAGTGCTTTTGCTCCATATCTCTCTTCTCCCTTGCAGCATCTATAGCCAACTGATTCAGCTGTGAAGAGAAACAGAAAATTGGATCTTTAGATAAAGAGAAATTTGGCTCAGATTTCATAATGATGACAAAAAAGAACACATAACGTCTAGACATCACAGGACTTCTGTTTGATCTGCATAGTACAATTACTCCTCTGATCACAAAACCTTTACCTTGAATAACCACAGCAGCCTGGTTTAAAGCACTGCCATCCTGAATTAACCTCTACCAAGGTGTGGGTTTCTTGTCAGCCTGTCAGGAAGGTTTCCCAGAGCAGCATGGTGCCAAGCGGCTGCGACTCTAGCGCATTGGTGCTCAGTCTCCCAGGAGCATGACTCATGCTTCCCTGCTCTGCTCGGCCTGTGCACAGCACTGCCACTAGCACAAAACCAGGAGCAAGTGCTGCTCATTTTCACCTCCACAAAGCAGGGGAGCTGCTTTTGTGTTGGTGGTTTTGAGCGGGTCACAGGCAGCATTTGAGCAAGACAGATTTGAGCAAGATATTTAATAGAACCACCCAGACTGTTTCTAGTTGCAGAAGTAACAACATGATTTTGCAAAGAAGAAAGACTGCCACAGCAGAGAGGATTTTAGTCAGCATCCTTAGAGTTTGCAATAAAAAAAACCAAATACAAAACCACTACTTAAAAATTGCTGCAAGCACATCTATACCACTGCCATATCACCTTTATCCTTTTAAAATCAGAAAGGGGGGGGGGGGAAAAGCAGGCAATGTCAGATATCCTGTAAGAGAGTAAGTTATGTTTGTTTAGGGTTTTTATGATGGGTTGGTTTCATCGGTTTGCTCTTTTATTTATTTTAATTGTTTCATTGGGTTTTGGTTTTGTTGGGGTGGTGGTATTTTTTATTTGTGTGTTTGGGTTGGGGGTTTTTTTTGTATGTGGTTTTTTTGGTTTTTGGTAGTGGTGGTTGTGGTTTTTTGGTAGTGATGGTGGGGTTTTTTTTCCTCCCAGGCTTTAATGTTTCCATCAGCAACAGAGTGAAATGGAGGATCACATGGTGCCTGGAGGACCAGTTAGCTGGGTTCTCGTTTGACCTGCTGTGGAATCTGATGAAGATGATGAAGAGCTCCTTTACCCAGTGTGCAGTACAGGACTGCTCACAAACCCCAGTCCCAGTACTCAGGAACAATGCAGCCTCCAGCTTCACATCTGCAGGACAGAGCTCACCCTCTTCCAGAACCAAGGGACAAGGAACGATGTGCAGCTCCTTTTTCCAGCTGCAGTCAGTCCTGTGGCAGTGGACAGAGTCTGACTGACAGACCCTCTCATTCACACACTCGCAACCACCAGTGAGCCCCTCACAGCTCTGCCCACATTCCCCCAGTGCTGTATTTCTCCTGCTTGAAATAAAGGAGAGAAACAAGGGACTGTGCCTGGCTCTTACACCTTTGTGCTAGGCAGCCTCCAGCACTGAAGGAGCCATGGGATAGTTGGGACATCTGGATCCAATTCCATACTCAGTTACTTTAACTCTTCTGTCCCTGGCTGCTTCTCCAGCTCAAAGGGCTCCACCAGCACTTTCCCACCACAGAGGTGTTTGTGAACATGAACACATGAAAGACTCCAGTGTCAGGACATCATGTTTATGTAGCTTTGTGACTTAAAAGTGACAGAAGAGCCTCTAAACCAGAGTCTGGGCTGCCACTGTGTTTGAAGGCTGCTCTGCACCAAGGGCTGTGGGGAACTCATTCTTTTGCAATGTCCAAGGGCTGTTCAGGACTTCAAAGAATCAAGTTTCTCCCTAAAACCTCAGATTCAGGAATCTGCCCCCAAGAAATTCTCTCTTCCCCTGCTAGATGAAGCAGAAGGCAGCCACATTCAGATTAAGGCAATGACCTAATTTATCTTTAATGCAAGGATAGAGTGGCCACACTACAAATGCTAAAATAAAGTTCCTAAGAGAAGCTCTTTTGTTTTTATTTTTCCTATCTAGACAGCAGTGCATCAGTCCAGTTCCAAACTGACCTGAATTTCCTCTTTCCACACAGGTGAGCAGCACATCACCTGTCTTGACCAAAAGAGCAACAGCACACAACTATCAGGTGCGGTGGCCAATCCCACAATTGAAGCATCAAAATCCCAGTTATTTCACCACTACTGGGTAGTCTTCAAAAAATCAGATTTTTCAAAATACTGCATTTACTGGTAAATATCTTTTTACAAACATGTAGTGCCATAAATGGTATTCTGTAGAGAACTCAGATCAGACCAAAATATTTGGCTTCTTCAATAGTCATCCAAAGGGAAAATTCGAGTAGGTTTTCTTTTTAAACCAAATACCACATTACACATAAAAAGTCCCAAATACTCTATTTTCCAAGCAAAAGCTTCTATTACATTTGTGTGCCATTAAAGATTCCCTACAACCATCTGATTTGCAAGAAATCCTACCCTGACCTAAAATACCCAGAAAGCCAAATTGCTCAAGCCTATTCCATCAAGTAAACCAGTTATTTTGAAAATGTAAAGCAAAAGAAATAAAAATAACTAGATTATTTATGATAACTTCAATGTTAATACTTGAGGTGCTGTTAAACCTTGTAGCGTAGTCAAATTACCTGGGAATGTAAACTCACCAACAGACAGAATCTGACAGTGTATTCAGCAAAATAAGCAAATCCCTGTTTTATGTCATCAGAACTTACCTTCTCCAACATGTTAAAGGCAGAAGCTTCAACTAACACAAACTGCAAAGCCATTAACTGTCAAACTGTGATAAACACTTGACAAGTCTGCTTCTGTCATGAAAAATAACCATTGCTTAAATGACAAGATCTGACACTGGAGAGTAATTCAGCAAGTTGGACAACTTGAGGCACTTTGCTCTATCTTTGCTCTAACTGCAACATCGTTTAAACATTCTCAGCCTCAGATTTGCTAAATTTAACTCCTTCAGTTCTATACCAGCACCAAAATGCTCCTTACCAGATAAAGCAAAAGGATGACCAGCCATTCACAAATAACTCTGTTCCTTGCCCAGATAAGCTCAATGCATTGCAAACATCAAAGCCTAGTTGGGAGCACTAACAGCTCCCTAGGTTTTGTCTCCTTTCCACATCCCCTCCTGTAGATATACAGGACACACATTTTGTGCTGTCAAAACACTACAGTTCAACAATTACAGCCCAAAAAGGAAGGATGTGAAAGAATTAAAGGTCCATTAACTAAGGATAGTCCTGTGCACATGACCCACTGTAACCTGACTGGAGACTAGTGTAGCAGATAGATAACTCTCTAGACATTTGACTGCTGGGAGTTATTTTGTACAGTTGTCCATCCACTTCACTGCACAGACACAGAAGAAGGTTGATGGGCACAGCTGACAACAGGAATAACCAGCTCAGAACAATGTCATTTCTTCAGACATTCAATGACACATCTACTTGAGATGAATGTGAATGGATGTTTGCTGCCATTTACTTGTTTTTCTATCTGGATTGGCAGAGTTTGGGTTGGCTTTGTGTTGGGAAGCAGGTTGGGAAGTGGCAACAGAGTGTTTTGCATCAGTGCAGTTGGTGCAAGTCCTTGGCAGGGGGGTAAGTGTTGTACAGATATTTCCAGCCCTCTTCAACTTGCCCTGAAATCAAATCACAGACAGATCTTTGCCTGAACAGTGTATGCTCTTCATTTCTTCTATATAACCATTTCCAGTGGCTCCTACGTGCAGGTAGCTGTGGGTCCATCTAACCTCCCCAGGAGTCCCTCACTGAAAAACCTGAAAGTTGCTTTTGTGTTCTTAAAACAGGGCACAAAGGGCCCTGTGTATGAACTACTACTTTTGCACTACCTATTGAAAACTTGTGTTTTATGGTCTAAGTTGCTAATATTAATGTTGTTTTTGGCACACTGTATAATTTATACAGTAAATAATGTATCTACTTTTTATTGTTAAATAGATTATGTGTCATAAAAATAAAACCAAAATAATCCATTGTCCTGAATATCACAGAGTGCCCCAAATAGCACAACATGACTATACTTACATATGTATTTCCTAAAGGTACTATTAATTTCAGTGAACAGACAATTTTCATTTTCTATTTTCATTCAAACCACTATCAGTGTGTTTTTATGCTTTGCCTCTCTCACACTAGTTCCCTTTTTGTTGAGGAAATTGTGATACGTAAGCATAGATCAAGGTTTTTATCCATTCTACTATCTAGTTAACTTTTTTTTTCAAATAATTTGTTACCTGTGCACCAAGATCTTTCATGTAGGGCTCAAGTTCACTAAAGAGATCATATCCTTGATGGAAAAAAGTCAGATGGGCATACATAAATGACAACATCTAGAAGGAAAGAAAAGGGTATTTTTTAAAAAGGATAAATAATTATCAGGTATATATATCACAAATACATCACTTAGCTAATTCACACAAACAAACTTAAAATACTATTCCAGGGTCAATTTTTGCTCTCTTGTATCCTGGCAATTTTACATGAATATGTAAAAATTCCAATGTTGTAAACAAACATATGAGATAAAGGCAGCAAAGAATCAAATAATTTAGTTAATAGGATTAACCCCATTCACAAAACAAATCTTCTTCAGGGCAAAGATACTTCTAATTCATTTCACTTGAAACTTTTGTTATCTCCTGTTTGACTAGGACATGTAAATAGAGAGAGGGGCTACACAATGTATTTACTACTGATCCAAAACTAGAAACTCTATGAATATAGCTGAGAAGACTGCCTAGCATTAAAACAAAACAAAAACCAACAAAAAACAAGTTGAAAGCTGCAGAGCAGAATGACAAGCAGCTATAAAGCTGTAATTCAACTACAGATTTTCCTTGTTTAAAGGAATTTAAAAATATACATATGGAAGGCACCTTCTGACATGTGAAAGAAACACATCATTTAATTTGGCAGTTTCTACCTCAGTAAACTTTTTACACAGATAATATAAAGCAGAAAAGGGAACATATTTGGAAGAAAACTAGACCAGATATAGCTGTGCATTGATTTAGCAGATACCAACTAAAGCACACTGCATGTGCTATTATAATTCAAATGCCATCTGTGTAGAAGCAGCTGAATCCATCTTAGAACAAGTTATAAGAAGTACTTCTTGTTTATAACTGAATACAGCAGACGTAAACAGCAGAATACTTGGCAGACAAAACCTGATTTTAACCAGGAATCACATACCAAAGATTCAACAGCAGTGAAAATGTTAAAACGCTCGGATTTGAACCAAAAGTTTGGAAAAACCAGTTCTGCATCTATCCCAGTTACAGTGCAGGCCAAACTGGTTGCCACCAAAGTGCCAATGTACTGGTGGGTTCAAGGACTGATGTGTAACAAACTGCTCTGCAGTAACACTTTTGATTGCAGATGTATTTCCATCTTGTCACTGCAGACACTCACCGATTTCAAGATCTCTGCTCTCCTTTTAGACTGAAGAACATTTATCTAGAAACAAAAAAACATGGACAAAAATTATTTCATTCTACTTGCAAACTTTCTCCACATTGGTAATCTGCAAGTTACTTCCAAATAATCATATAAAAGTTGAAAACACTGGAAGAATAGAAGTCAGTGCCAGACATCCCAACACACTTTCAGAAGATGTGTGATAGTTTTGTCATGCTATTCAAGTGATGCAGTCAGAAAAGTCCTGCAAAGCCAGAATTGCACAGGCACAGTCACAACTTGCTTATATTAAAGGGGAAAGTAAGGCTCACCTGCTAGCTAGAAATAACACCTTTCAAGCAAGGAAAATTGGTACCCATTTTTAAGAGACTGAATTGAATGTGTTTCAAATACCCTTCTGACAATGAGCCAACCCAGCCCTCCAGCATCACTGCCAGGGGACAGGAACAGACCAGGGCATGTTTATTTTTTCCCTCAGGCTGAAGTTGTTTCCCCAAAAACTGGGAAATAGCCCCAGCCTCCAAAACAAGCAAGATCATAATAGCTTCAGTAAGTAACTTTTCATACACACTTGCATTTTGAAGCTAGCTGAAGTAACTGACTGACAGTGCTGCCCTAGAAATTAAAGAATTTTACATTATATGGAAAAAAACCCTAGTTTTTCATATTTACCTAGTTCATCTGTTCTCTTTGACCCCTAATCTAAGGTTGACACCCAGAACTACAGATTTTACTTTAACAGCCTCATTTAGCAGAAACATGCATGACTTTGAAATTCATCACCTCTATGTCAGTTTAGAATTCCAGCAAAAGAAATAAACTTACTGAAGCTATAATCAAAACCAGATTGTACTTCTATACTTAAACAGTCAGAATTCTTGAAGACTTTCTGCAGCAAAAATAATTATAATTTGTTTGTATAGAACAAACCCTCAAGTTGAGAGGCCAAAAAAGAAAAAGGGAATGGAAAGGTTTAAACCAGAGTTTAAAGCCAATATAGCTACAAAGAGATCACACTTGTGAAGCCACTCTTACAGAAGAAAAGTCACCTGAGGAGAAAAAAAAAGTCTCAAGCTGAATTAATTTTTACCCATGTTGATTAAAAGATGGTGTTACTGTAAATATGTCTATCACAAGAACTGCTGATACTTTGAACTTGAGAATTCCAGGCAGCAAATGATCTGCAGTTGAATGCACACACAAGGATGTGGCCTATAGCACTGACTGCCAGCTTCCCCTGCTACATTTAATACATGCTAATTAAAATGCAGTTAATTAAGCTTTAAGTAACTGACTAGACTGCTACAAATCAGGCTGATAATGTCTAATATAAACCAAATATAATTTAAGGGGTTTTCTGTGTTTGATCATAGAAGAATCCTGAGATCCCCATTTAGGATCCCCCAACCACCAGAGTTGCAATGACCCTATTCTGCTGTAGCTGTGGGTAACTATGAAACAAATTAATTTTAAGTACTTAAGAAAATTTATTATTATTTCACAGGGCTCAAAGTAACAGGACAAATAACACTTCTTACTCTAAAGGAGATCTGTGCTACAAAAGCAAAAGATTAGATGTGTTCTTGATTTCCCCCATAGCACAATGCCAAACTGAGCCTTCTAGCCAGGAAGGATCTGTTATATAAAAGCCAAAGCAGAGCTGAAACTGTAGCAGTAGCCAACATCCTATTTCAGAATTCTTCAGTTAATTTGTAGTTCCTAGGCTAGGTTATAGTTTTTTACTTCCAATATATAAGGAACTACAGCACAGCCACCTCATAAATTTAGGTAATTATTGGGCAAATACTGCTTTTTCAAAATTAAATGCTCAAGTTGAAAATTAAACTGTGTCATTAGAGCAACAGCTCTGAATACCAGAGCATTAAGAATACAGCAGTAAGTGAATTTTGCTCAGATTTCATTAAGAGGAATTACTTGCAGACATACTCCTTTTTTTCACTGAAGCTCCATAGTGCTGATTATAGTAAGAACTTCTAAAGGACAGATCTCTAAGTACCAAAGGGTTGTGAAAAATAAGTTTTATTTCTGCACTTACCTGAAGGACATAATCCAGAGCTATGTGCCGAAAACACTTCCGTGTTGCTGTCAGAATGTTGGTTGCCTCCTCTACTTCATGTTGCTTATTTCTTTGAACTTGGGCATTTTTTACTAGAGCATTCTCTTTTTCTTCACTAACCTTTTCAAACTGTTTCTTTGCATCTTTAAATTTCCTGATATCTCTACAGAAAATGGAAGATGGGTAACGAATTAATTCCAAAGCATGGAAAAAAGTGTTTAAAAACACACTAGAGAGCACAATCATGACTGCTGCAGCTAGCTGCTTTGTTTTCAGAGTCTTCAGCAAATGCTTGGAGCAAATGGAACTCACACCAAGTAAGATAGAAGCTTCTCTGTCCTTTTCCAAAGAAAGGACAAACTGTAAATTTAAATGCATCTCATGCTTAGTGGGGAAAAGCCTTGGTAAGCACTTTTTTTCCCTAAGCTTAGACAATACCAACATGTAATTAAGATCAGCTATTCATGCTATTCCAATTCTGCAGCTGGATCTAAAGCCTCACTGATTTGGGATGATTTCTGACAAGCTTTAAACACACACTTCTCAGTTTATGGCTGTTGATTTTCAGGGAAGATGTTTCACTGGCCCACTCAAAACAGATGTTTCTACATTCTGCTTTACCTAGGATTTTCCCATTACAGGTGCAAATTAAACTTACTCTTTAACAAAAGTCTGAAGCTGAGCTTTAATTGATCTTTGGGTTTGGTCAAACAGGATCTGAAAGAAAAGCATTTTGTAGGTCAATAACAGGGGTATTTGTCACTTTTCATTTTAGAGATAGACATTTATTATTCTAGATGAGAATAATTATTAAACCAATGTGTCTCTAATAACAAAATATAAACCCCTTCAAAGTAGTTTTGAAATAAATATGGTATTAAAAAAGGAAAATAACACAAACCCAACACCTTTTTCTACTCTTAAAGACTGATTTTAAGGAGAGACAAGAGCTCCTGGCATCTTCTCTCATCCTGACAATGCAAGGCATGCCCACTGAACTGTCACAGAACATGTTTGTTATGGTCATTAAACACAAGAATATTTCTGTAAAGACAGCCTTGAAGAAATAGCTTCAAATATTAAGTAATAACTTTTTTTTATTCTTTCAGACCTTCACAATTTAACCAACAACTAAAAGGTAAATTAAACCATGGAAAGAACATGCCTTTAATTTCTGGAAAAACAAAACAAAACACAACAGAACAACAGAACCAAATCACAGGCTGAAATTAATGCTGAAAAGATAACATACATGAGTAATTAGCATAATTTCCTTTACCTAACATGTTTGTAAAAAAACCTGACTGTTGAACTGCCAAGAAGAATGGCTGTTGTTTTTTTTTTTTAAATTAAGTGTTCTAAGATATGCTTCTCAATTTTCTTATGATTGAGGGGCCAGAGCAGAATATAATGTACTCATTCACATGTAAAGCTTGATAAAGTTGCTAAATTTTCAAGGCTGAAGCACACCTGACTATTAAACAACTTCTATTTTATGACCCCAGAAATTCTAATTGAGCAATGAAAACACAAGTTCCTCCAGCTTCACATCTGCCCTCTGAGTTTTAAGACAAAATGGAACAGGTCAAAGGCTACAGGACAAATCCTTTTGCCACTTATTGTGCAGACCACAAATGCCTTAATTTCCAACTCCTCTACATGCCCCATTCCGCATCATGGAAATACACAGGGCACAATCACAAAAAATAAAGAGGTAAAAAGAATATAAGGAATAGTTGGTCCAGCTGCACAGAATCTCTTCTAAAAGATAAAGATCTGTAAGTATAAAATCATTTTATTGAAAGAGTAATTCAAGCACTCCAAGTTTAAGGTCAAGCACTGCTTTCTTTAAACTGTCTTCTCAGTTTCCATTCCATGGCAAAGAAATGCAATGCCAAGGACTGACTGTAAACTCCCTACCAGCTTGTTTCTCTTTTCCAGAAAGACTGAAGGAAGGAAAACATGACTAAGTTTAAGTCCCACATTAACAGGGGTACTATACCCTCCATCCAGGCTCCATCTTTGGACCAAATGGGATAAAACCCTAAGCAACTACTCCATCCTCAGAATTTGCTCTAATTTAGGCAGGCAGTTCAACCAGACATCTCTTGAGGCCCCTTCCCACCTGAACTGCCTTTTATCTAACAGTAACACAGCACATATCCTGCATGGATTCTCACTTTGGGAAACCAGCAAGCCAGACAACCAGAATAAAGAACTTCTTGACAAGCTGGAAGTGATGCTGGGACTACTCCCACTGCTGACATTTAAGCTTGCCAGTGCCTGAGGAGTGCACCCATCGAGATCAATATGGAAAGAATACAACCAGATGGGAACTCAACTGACTAGTGGACTCCCAGAAATATGAGCCTTGCAATTCTCTTCCAAGCAACAGAGAGAAAAAGTGTGCTAGGCAGAAAAAAACACACTAGATGTACAGCCTCTCCAGCACCTTTCACACTCCAGTCCACGTGTGAGAAAGCTGCTATTTGCCATAAGCTGCCAAAGCTGCTTCCCTGCTGCTGAATTGCTGCTGATGCTGCATTAGTCTGCTTCCTGGCCTTAGCTGTAGTAAAGCCTTACAGAAGACTCACAGCTATCCAGAACTCAGTGGGACCATCTCCTGTGCCTTCCCTCCTTTCTCTGGAGGATGTTTGCTCCTCCTTTCTTCCTCTAGCTGCTTCTTACTCATGATGGCTCCTCTGCCAGCTTGGTGAACAGCAGAGCTAACACTGTGCTAGTAGGTCCTGCTGAACTAAGCAGATTCACAAAAAGCAACAGAGGACCACAGCATGTCTGGAAAAGCTCTCCATCAGTATCCCATTACATGCCACACTTCTTAAGTTTGTGCCTTTTAGTAAAAGCCACTGTTGTACCCACTATGCTTGAACACAGCAAGGAATTGCAGGGAAAAAAAAACCCAAAAAAAACCCAAGGACAGACCTTGGAGTCATCCTACTGAAAAGAAAGCTTCTTTTAATGTGGTTTTTGTTTGCTTTCTGAATTCAAACTGCCCTAAAGGGAAAGTTCTGCTGTGCCAAATTTTACCAAAGCACTGCAAGCCACAGTCATGTGGAACAATAACAGCAGCAACAATACAGAACCTAGGTCAGATGTGTCAGAAAGAGCAGAACATACAGCAAAGGCATGAAGAGGGTAACCAGCTGCAAATAGTAAGATGAGGAGTGTAAAATAAGGATGGTGAACTGGATTCATCTGCTCAATCAAACCTGCAGAAGTCACTGACATGAAAGTGACAGTTTCTCCCACTGCTGCTTTGCACAAACATCTCTCTACCATCAAAGTCTCACCATCCACTTACTCCTCTCTACAGTTTTCATTATATTAGGTGAAGATATGTACACCTCATTATGGAAAGGAAATCCAACTCCACACTCTTAACCTGCCTCCCTTTGTTTCCCTTCCCTTCTAAAAGCCTGTACTTGCAAAAAAATGCCTATTAGGACAATTTTAGGAAGCTAAGTCAATGCTAACAAACTGGAGTTGCAGCTGAAGCTGTTTGAACTGCATTCTTTAGCTCATTACATTTGAAACTCCTGGTGGTATAAAGAAAAAAATATTTTTTTTAAGTGCACATTTTCAGCACTTTAGAGACACTTCAGTTGCTTTCCAGCAATTTGTTGCAAAAGAAAAGAAAAGCAGAAGGGGCCAAGGGAAGAGGGAGAAAATAGAACAACTCACACATCCCTTTGGCTTTCAGAATACAAGACTAAACTCTTCAGAGGAGAAAGAAATAAATCAGTTTTCAAACCAAGTAGAACTGAGCTTTCTGATGAAGTCTGGCATGTTAAGAACCACTATGAGTCTTAAATCCCAGCATTTTCTCCTTTCTCTGCTCTTCTCTAAAACTCTCATACTTCCAACAAGAGAAGTATGTACAAATCAGAGGGGCTTCATTTTGTTCATTAAAAAGTATAGGAAAAAGTAATGAAAAAAGTAACAATTATTTCAGTCTAGCAAAGAAATAGGCTCATAGCTTGTCACTGCTGCCCATCAGTTTGATTAAAAAAGATTAAACAAAGCAATATTTACTCTCTTACAGTACCAGGCTTTAGCAAAGCCTAAAAATACCAAAAAAAAAAAAAAAAAAAGGGAGAAAAAAACCCCTTCAAAATGTTTGTTACCACTCCAAAAACAAACAACAACAACAAAAAAAAATAAAGCCAAAATGTGCAACTATAAAATGAGAGGTATTTAAAACTAAAACCATGGCTTTGCAAATACTACCAATGAGAGTAGCTTTAGATTGCTCTGCTATTGAGCATAACTGGAGGTTTAGCTCTCAGGGTCATGTTTCAGCAAGAAATACTTACATTGTGATAATTGATCATTTCCTGTAAAGTGTCAGAGAACTTTGTCAAACTGGTCTGCAAAGAGAACAACAAAGTGTTTAAGTGAAGCCCTACCAACACACAGCATGAAAGCAATGTTTCAGAGGTTTATTTTCAATAAAGAACTTGGGAATTGATTTTCCTTAGCACGATTATTAACCTGAAATTATTTTTGCCAGGAGGAGAACATGGGAGGAGTATCAAGTAAATCTATCAGAGCTACAAGTAACAAAACTGCTACTGCTGCCTGGCTATATGTCCAGGACCAAACTGAAGCAAAGCTGGAAAAAAATACAATCAAATTGACTAAACTATGAGAAGTTCACATAATTTAACATATTAATTTACAATATTTAATAATAAATATTAAGTTGGGTAATGATGTTTAATGCTTTAACTCCAAAAAGCTGGTTAACATGTTGCAGTTATCAGCACACAGACATTTACTGCAGGAACTGCTGCCTCACAGCTGATATGCTTAGGAACATCACCATCAGTCTGTAGAATCAAAGTCTCAAAGACAGTTACAAAACAATGATCCCTAACACGTTTGGCCAACAGCTTATTGCTTGTGCACGAGTAACAAAAACCTGCTTGGAAATCAAAGTATTTGGTTAGTTTGCCATCACACTCCATTTCTAGCAAGCAAATTGCCAGACAGCAACAGTTTCAGGTGCATGTGAACTCCAGGCAAGTTCTCAGGCATTATCTGTCAACTAGTGTGGGAAGGTGCATATGTGCAACTGATATTTTATTGCATAACTCACATTAATGACAGATTGATAGATACATACATCATTATACATATATACTATACTTTGTAATGAGCTATGAAATTGTAACATAGATAGGAAATATTGGGTGTTCCACACTAGCCTAATAAGTCATCAGTCTGAGATTATACCAAAGTGGGCTCTCTGCAGCTTAAAAAATAATAATTTTCTATGTGTTAGAGTGCCAGTTCCAGAACTCTGGAGATAACTCAGGGAATTTAGCTGTAGAGAGCTGGCTCTTAGGATCTATAGTCCCTTTATTTAGCAAATTAAACAGGGCAGCCATTCAGTTTCAACCTGACTTTTCCTAAGCTAATACATATTTTCTCTACTTTGGAAAACCCCTGCCCTTGCAGGTTAAAGCTGAAACAGCAAGGCACAGGGCTTCAGAGGCAAAAAAAGATCACTTGTAAGGCTCAAAGAAAAAGGAACAAAACGGCAAATAATAGTGTAAGCTTTAGCTACTTCTTTTGCCAACTGTTATATTTTACCCTTTTTTAAGTCATGTTTTTTTCCTTCCATTCTCACCCCTTAAAGAACTTACCTCAACCAGTGCATCCTTACAGGAATACTGTGCAAGGTCTCGAATTCCATTCATGAACTGTTTGTTGGCTGTACAAAATGCCTTCCCAGTATCTATCATTGCAATGCAAAGCTTCACCAGCTAAAAAGAGGGAAAGATGACAAAGTGGAAGCTTTTGGGTTTTAGTTTGCTGCTTTTTTTTTTTTACACCACTATATACACATGAAACACACTGAGCTTAGTTGAGTCTAAAAAACCAAATATTCCAAAAGTTAAATATTAAATTTACAGATTTCCACATGCTATAGAAAGCTTTCTATTCTATAGTGAAAGCTGTAAAAACACTACTCTAGGTCAACTGAGATGCAGATGGCTACCTGCACAAAGTACAGCTGAGGAGAGATGGCCACATCTCAGAAGGTGAAATCATTAATTTTCACTCCCTTGGGATTCATGGTTTCCCACTTTTTGAACCACTTGTGCACTGAGCCATCAATGAAATAAATAATTAGTGTGATCACTAAGATGCCCTCTAAAGAGAGAGGACACTGAACTGAGTTTACCCAACCTGAACCAAACTGAGAATAAAATCAGAAGATAGAACTCTCATCTCTGAAGGATTTGTTTTTAAGGATGTTAGAGGAATTTCCATGAAGAACAGGACAGTAGTACTTGACCCTGAGCTGGGGCAAGGAAAACACCCAAGTGGCCTTTCTGTCTTATTTACCCAGCAATTTTCTGTTGACTTACAGCCTCTTAGGAAAAGAGGCAATCTGAGCATGTTCTCCACATTCGGAAGAGCCACATGTGCTGGTTGTGGCTGGAGTAAAGTTCATTTCTTCACAGTAAATAGTATGGGGCTGGGCGAGTTCTGCTGAAAACAGTGCTGAAACACCCAGGGACGTTTTCACTATTGCCAGGCAGTGCCAAAGCATTTTCTGCTTCTCACCCCACCCCACCAGTGGGATGAAGCTGGGAGGGGACAGAGCTGGGACAGCTGATCCCAGCTGACCAAAGGGATAGTCCAGACCATATGATGTCTTGCTCAGCATATAAAGCTGGGGGCAGGAGGAGGAGATGGGGAGATGCTCAGAGTGATGGCATTTGTATTCCCAAGTAGCCATTATGAGGGATGGAGCCCAGCTCTCCTGGGGATGGCTGGACACTTACCACACGACAGGAGTGCTGAATTAATTCCTTGTTTTGTTTTGCTTGTGCACACAGCTTTTGGTTTACCTATTAAACTGTCTTCATCTCAATCCACAAGTTTTCTCACTTTTACCCTTCTAATTCTCTCCCTGATCCCACTGTGGGGGAGTGAATGAGGGGCTGTGTGGTGCTGCCAGCTGGGGTTAAACCACAACAGCCCTTTTGGGCATCCAACATTGGGGTTAAAAGGATCCAAGACTATGACAGATGTGATTGGGATGTGTCAGATCAAACTTAGAGCTGTTACTGCTGTCTAGCTAGTGACAGCCTCCTGGGCTTGCTACAGGGCCTGGTGGCCTTACTGTTAGAGTGCAGTGCTCATTAGCAGCTGCTTTTTGCTCTCACTGTTTGAGGTAACTGCTGATCATCCTACTCTGCTGTGCCTGGGAATGTTCTGCCAACACCAAAGGCCAAGAGCCTGGGCTGGCAGGTGGCCAGGGCATCACTGCTGTCCTGGAGAGGCCGGAGTCCAGTGTGAACTCAACCAGAGGGATGTGAGCTGCAGGTGAGTCCCTGTCAGAGCAGGACACCCTCAAATGTCTGCAGCCAGGGAAGAGCCCACACCAGGGCAGGAACACATCACAGCACTTGTGGCTGCAGCTCTGTGCCACAGCAGGTAGTGCTCTGAGAGCACAGGGAGCCCAGGGTGAGGCCACACTGCAGCAGGTTGTGCCCACAGGCAAGCCCAGGACAGAGCAGGCACCACAGGGCAAGGCAATGAGCAAGCAGCTGTGTGCTGCTTGGCTGCTGGCTGGGGCTGAACCCTGACACTGAGCTGCCTGATCAATGGGGAAAAAATAAAAATCACCACTGACATAAACCTTTTATTCCATTGATTTTGCTTATTCACAATCCTGAACCCAGCATCCTTCCTTCCAGAGGGGAAATAATGCAGAGAATATAGCCCAAGATCACAACTGTGGGATGATAGAACTAAGTTTAGTATAAATAACTGAGCAGAAAAAGTTACAAACCAAGTCCAGACAAACTATTACCCTCAGGCCATAGTTATTTAAGCTCATACAAGAATCTTGGCTTTCAACTTCAGTATTATCCTAGTTCACTTCTATTTCACAAGGCAATTGAACTGCTTCATTTCTTGTCAGGGGAGCAAAGGGGTTTGGGTGTTCTTGTTTTCCAGAGGACTAGGACACTGCCTCAGGGCACAGGGATGCTACAGTTACAGCTTTTACATGACAGAATGGTACGTTTGGCATTGGCCTCCTACAAGAGGCTGGGGGCAAGCCCCTGAATAATGCCCCTCAAGAAATTTGAGGGATCTTTTCCCCCCAAAATGACCCTTTCAGACTGGTGGAAAACACAAACTTCAAAAATAGATTTTTCAGATTCTTCTAAGCATTTAGATGGTTTAATCTACCAAAACAGACTCATCATCCATACAGTAAAAATGTGTCTTGCAGCAATCAGTTCCACCAAAACTCACACCAAATCAAAATTAAATTTATTTGGAAAGAGCAAAAGGTTGCATTATTAACTATTAAAGCTAGAAATAAGTTTACAAGAAGTAACCAAAAGCCTTCAGATTTTACACTGACTTGGTCTCTATCTTTTGGCAGCCAACTTGCAGCTGCAGGAACAAAAGTTTTATTTAAAGAGTAGCTAAGGAGGTGAACAAATGACATCTGCCTGCCACAGTAAAACACCAGCAAAAACTAATTTTAAACATTCAGCATCAAATGCCAAGGAAAGGAGACTTTCTACAGATGTAAACAAAGATAAGTCCCCCTAAAAACACTAGCAAAGAAAACAAAAGTCTCTGAACACCAGTGGTTAGGAAACCAGTAAGTGGATTGCAAGGCACTGAAAAGATGCTACATGAGAACTTCTCTGTGTGTGCACAAAAAGCAGGAGAAAGCTTATGGTAATTAAGTCCTCCAGAAGAAAGTGAAGGCTGTGTGTATACCTGTCCTGCTGGGACTGTGCTGCACACAGCTGAAGACAGAAAGCCTTGACTTTAAATCTCTGAAACAAGGAACATCCAGATGTCCTCACAGCAATGCAGATGTCACAAAACACAAGCTCTCAGCACAGGGATGGCCAAGCCCTGGCTTTTAACCCACATGGAAGCTGAATGAGAGGCCTGCAGCTCCCACTGTGGGGTTGAGTCACGTGGGGACCAGGGGCCAGGGAGGCAGGAGGGTTGTTGCACAACCCAACCCCTCAGCTGGAGGGAGAGGGACTTCTCACTGCCTGGGGCTGCTGTGTCTCTGAGGCCCAGCTGTGCTCTTGACACAGCTCTGCTCCCTCTGCAAGGGCAGAATGCTGGGTCAGGCACCACCATTTCCCAGCTGTGAACTTGAACAAAACCTAAACACATCTTTTTTCCGTTTCTCAGAACAAACATCCTTGAATTAGAAAGCTTACCTTGTCAAGTTTCAGTTCCAGTTCTGTCACATCTCCTTCTACTTCTTCTAAAGCTGCCCTGCATGGTTAGAAAAAAAAAAAAAGTTTTGTTGTAAAACTTTATGTAAAAATACTCTTAGACTGGGGGGAAGAGTAGGGAGAAAGTTAATTCAGTGCATTTATTACCATCATAGTTCCACTTAAATTTCAGCTTTAAACAGCAAAGATTCAAATGAACCACAAAAGTTACAGAAAATTTGACAGTAAGAAGAAAAACTGCTCAGTAATAAAACACATAGCAAATCATAGATTTGAGATGAAATTTTATTAACCCTAATGCTTGTCACATCAAAATACATTTGCTCTTTTATAGCCAATAGTCTGTGTGTTTGATGGTAATAAAGAAACAAAGTCTTAGTGCAAGCTCTTCCCCAAGTCTTTTGGTGACTCTCCAACTCAAACCTGCAAACCTAGAGCTACTTAAAGAATGACCCTGCAATGGGATTATGAAAAGTACAGCTTTTGTCATCAAACTGCTCTAGCAGTAAATTCAGATGGCACACTTGGTTACACCATCTTCCTCTACTTTAGACTGGTGGCAACTTTCAGGCCAGTCAAAATCCACTTGCTTTATAACAGTTGCTTTCATTATCTCTAAGGCAGAGCTTTTCTTGCTTGAGAGATGATGGTGCCTGACACCTCTTGCCTTGCCTATTGCTACCCAGGAAAAAAAAAGGAATAAACTTAAAAAATATAAATCAGAGGAGACTGAGCAAGGATGAGATTTCTTTCAGAGAGTTCATGCACATTGCTGTTTCATCAGGCCATTGCCACGAGAGCTTGGCTGTGCTCATTTTTGGCAACAGATGCTACACTACAGCAGCCTGTTCACTGAGGCTGGGGTTTCACATCACCCAGAGGCTGGGAGGCAGAGCTCTGTTCCCATCCCTTCTCCCATCACAGGAGCCTCATTCTTTCAGTTGTTCCAACATAACTGTTCACCAGTAGCAGTCTGTGTTAGAGGGGGAAAAAAAAGTAATAGGAAGTTTTCTTTGTGGAAAATGGGATCAGATACATTGCACAGTTCATTCTGCAAAAACTCTTCCTGAAAATAAAAGTGAGACAGGCAGGGAGGCATGATTTGGAGCAGGGATTTCTTCAGCCAGCTTCATCATTGAGGAGAGGGAACACAGAACCATGGCTTTGCTGTCCCTAATTCCCAGCTAGGTCACGGGAGTTCAAGCCAAGAACAAAAACAAACAAACAAAGACTGGATTGGGCCCCAAACTCTGGAAAATCCGTTTTTACAAGAATAGTTCTGAGAAACACTGCCAGTTGCCAGCAGTTCTCAACCATGGAGCATGACATTCCCAGCTTTCTGCACCCTTCACTAACATTCCTTTTCTTGCATGTCCCAGCATTCCTACAGTGACACTCAAGGGTTGATATCCAAGCACATTCCTGCAGTCACAGCTTCTGTTGCCTCTCCAGCCTCAGACCATTAAGGGTTTCAGGCAACATCCATTTCTCTTCTACTTTCTTTCATAAATTATTATCTTTCATTTAAATCTCTCTAGCTAAATATTATTTCAGAGAACATTATTAAAAACAAAACAAGCCAAAAACCAACAACAAAGGAAGGAAAAGTATCTCAATATTTAGACTGCAATTTGGTATTTGTTTATAATTAAAGTGCAACCAATTTATTTGTTTATTTGGCATTAACATAAAAACATGATTAAGCAGCTTGTTTACAGAACTGCAGCAACATCTGATAAGAATTCTTTTCTCCATGTCTTCAACTAGCAAAGAATCCTAGCTCCACAGGATTTAATGAGCTAGGAAGCCTAAGATTCAAGCTGAAGAAGAGATAAAAGGCATTTTTATCAGGCAGAGTGAAGACAGCACATCTGCTCGGTAATTAAAGCTCCATTCCAAGGGGAAAACTGTGAGACAGAGTAAGCTCAAATGGAAAAGTAGTAACAAGAGAACTTGAGAAAAATGAAAGGCAGGTCAAAAAGAAGCAGTAAAAGGGAAAGCAGAAAGAGCTATCACAGCCTCTCCAGCAGCTGATTCACTGCATAGCATCTCTGAATGACCACAGGCCCCTGAAGCATCAGGCTGGTTCTCTGGGCTACCTCCCACCACCACATGGTGGAGGAAAGGCCTATCTGGGCCCCACAGCTGTTCAGTTCCAGCCAAACCCCATTACAAATCATTACATCTTTGCCTAGAACCAGCCGCTTTCACTGTTTCCATCACATAAATATATATAGTAAGAAATTCTCATTCACACATATTCACAGTATTAGACCAACACTGGATTACAAGTGTAAGGCAATAGAGAGGATGCCCTCAGATTATCAGAATACAGAGACATATATAAATAAGGATGTATTCACACCATCTAGTCACAAGTTGCTTTCACACTGGCTTAGGGAACCCATTAAGAACAGCTGGTCTGAGCTGTGCTACATTCATGTTATTAAATTAAGGAAAATGAGGATACTTTTTGAAGCCAGAGAAATGCACCTTTGTATTCTGTCTCTAAAACATCTGTGTCAGGAATTACTTCAAGTTCACAGAAAACTGTCATAATTCTGAGTAAATCTCCAGTCCCCAGCCAAGGGCCAATCCCCTGCTATAAGGGGTTGGAGGAAGAGCTGAGGACCAAGTGCCAGACCTGACACGTACCTCACTCACAGTGCTGCTCCTTGGCAAAGGGGGAGCTGGGAGCAGGGCTTGCAGCAGGGTAATCTTAGCCAGAAGGCTCTGGCATGAGGAATAAGGATCAAATCTGCCTCAGCACATGAATCAAACATCTGTGGCTCCACGAGAGGTTCCAACGCTGCGTGGCAACGCAGCAACAGCCCAGCACAGCTGCTGAAGGGTGGGGACAGCTTTTGGGAAGGAGCTGTCTCCCATACTCCTCATGCTCTGTACAGAGGACTCTCAGGAATGTGTTTCCTCTCCTCCAATCCCCTCTAGAACACAGCTCGGCTTGCTGGGTAGAGCTTCCTGCAGAGGACCACAGGAGATGATGGGGGAATGAGCAAGACCTGACCTGGCCTCAGCAGGTGTGTCCAGTTAGCAAGCCCAGCACATGACAGGGAAACTGGTGCCCCACGTGATCAGTGAGGGACTGTCATGCAGGTTAAGGCAGAAGAACCAAACAGACAGATGACAGCTAAACTCTCCTCCAGATGAACAGTGGGTCACTCTCATCCACAGGCTGCAGAGAGGTGCTCAGTCTGGCCTAGAGCTCTACACACTGCTGAGCACATTGGGCACAATGGCCACAGAAGGGTCTGCTGGGCCTTTCCACTCTCTCCATGCACCAGGTGGCAATGGCCAAGGCTTTTCCACTCAGCTCTTCCTTCTCCAAACCACAACTGCAGTGGGAGCCACACCTGCCCATGGCCTTTCACTCAGCTTGTCCTAGTTCAGTTTTTGGCTGTGTTCCTGGAAGTGAGAGGCTGGGCTCAGTACTCATTCTACATTAGATGGTGACAAAATTAATTGGGAGAACTCAAAGGCGCTATGAATAATTAAGTTATTGTTAACTCTAGAATGATCATATCCCACTATGGAAAAATATTTTGAATTTTTTAAGCTTATTAATAAACTAATTTCATGTAGTTTCAGGGTTTGGTTTGTTTTTTTTTCATATGAATGAAGTTTAGAGCCTAAATCTTAGGTTCACCTTTTGAATATACTTTCAGAAAAACAGGAACAAGTACACAAAATCAGCTGCTACTCACACCAGGACTTATGAGTACATTCATTAATTTGGACTCATCAAATGAGAGTAACAGATTCCTACAACCACAGTTTCAATAATATTACTGCTAAAGTCTTGCTTCAAATATTGGAAAGCCACAGCTCTCCTACTCACACAGATTCTGTGTAGAATAGCCCCTTAATGCACAACTTGGACTTCATTGCAGATGAGACATCCTCTCAACTATCTGCTACAGTCCAATAGTACAAAGTTGGTGTGATACTAACCACAAATTATCAATAGCAAATCCAATTATTTGAGTGCACATTAAAGTATGACTATGTTAATCTTTCATTTACAGGAGTACAAATTCATGAGACTGGCTGTGTATTAGAAGAGTAAATAAAGAAGCATTAGCATGCTCCAGTGACAGTGGAGAACAATCCAGCCTTGGAGGGACAGAGAACACTGCACATGAACCAACAAGCAAATGGCACTGTGATTAACTGCCCTTTGTCCTCTTAAACCGCATTTAATTTTAAACTCTAAGAATATTAGAAAAACTTAAAAGCAGTTAAAGATATTTACAGCAAGGGCCAAAGCTGGATAAAACTGACTCATTCTAACTCATGTTAAATAGGAGCCCAACACAGACAATAGCAGGGATTATTATTATCTGTGCATCCCACAGTGGTATCTCTATTCTACATGGGTGTAAAAATCAAAGTACATCAAAATTACCATGCACTCGTGCCACAGCTCTGTGATACCAGCCTCAGGTTTCACACAGATTCAGGTGACAAGGCCAGCAAGACAATGGCTGCTAATCCTTTGATCCCAGTAATCAGCCTGAAACAAACTCATCAATGGAGCTCCTTATGGACAGTAATTGCATCCAGCATCCTCAGTTACAGGGAAATAAGAGTAAATCAGTCTCTAAATTTCTTATCATGATAGAAGAGACTTCAAGGTAACTTCACAACATCTAAAAAAGAATATGCACTTGAAGATTTACAGGAACATCTCTCTCTGTGCCAGAGCCTGTTAAGGGACAGACAGCAAAAAGGACAGTAGTGATTAATCAGAGGATGGACCACAAGCTGCATGATGTAAAGGCAAATTAAAATGCCCACTGAAGCCCTGGTTTGGCACCACAGAAATTTTTCCCTGCTGGCACAGAGCCCCTCCATGCTGATGAATAGATGATGAATACTCCCTGACATGCAGAGATAAACTTCCTCAGACCACACAAGACACTGCACTTGCTCACCTAACTGGTCTGTGCACTCTCTCCCCACACAGTTGCACCTTGGTATCACAACTGTCAAACAAGTGCTTACAGATAAGCTTAGAAACAACCAGAGACTAACTGCTGAGGGTAGAATCAGGCTGGGTGAACACAGAGGAGACCATGGCTACTGCTACAGGACAGACCAATACAGTGTGGACAGCACTTACCCTGAAGTAACACAAGCTTTCTGGGCAAGCTGTTCCCATGCTTAACCCTCTGTGCAGATCATTTGCGTTGCTGCCGCTTCCAATCATCTCTTTCTACTGTGCAGCTGAAAATCAAACCCCCACACTTACAGCCATCACCTGAACTCTGTAATCTGCTGGGTGATGAAAGACAGCAGCAATTAGGTTCTCCATGAGCCTTCTTAACTTGGAAGGAAACAGCCCTCATCCTCTCCTTGAACTCCACATACTCCCATGCACTTGCCTTTAGCTGCACAGCCTTCAGTCTGCTGAGATCTTTACTGGCAGGGCCCCAAATTGGTCATGACACTCCAGATTTAGTCTCATGACAGCTAAGTCCAGGGTAACCATCTCCTCCCTCAACTTGCCAGTTAGGCTTTTGCTAATGCAGCCCAGTACACTGCCAGTTTTCACTGCTGCCCAGGCACAGGCCAACTGCCAGTCACCCTGACACAAAGGTCCCTGTCTGCCAGCACAGCTGCTTTTCAGAGCAAGTCTTCACATTTTTCTTGGCTAAAACTTTCTACCAGCCCTTTCTTCTACCTTGCTGAGAGTCTTCTGGATGGCAAACCTGCCCTCCAGCATATCAACTGCACCCTCAACCCCTGGGCACTTCATTTGATTGCCTTCATCTACAGCTAGATAGAAAAAGGTATCTGGAGGCATCTTAACCAACATGCTGACAAGGATTACAACTGGTACATGTAAAATGGCATCAGACAGCTACAGATGAAAAAAGAAACATGACATATTGGGATGAAGTAGTCACACACTGAACAGTAAGGCCTAATAACCTTGGATATCAGCATGGATACACACAAGAAGAGTTGTGTAAGTTAGAAGATGTGTCAAGCATTAGTGCTGTCTGAAGAACAAGCACTGTCACAGCCTGTCACAGAGCCCATTGAAGGCCTGGTTTGGCACCACAGAAGTTTTTCCCTGCTGGCACAGAGCCCCTCCATGCTGAGGAACAGATGATGAATGCTCTCTGACATGCAGGGATAAACTTCCTCAGTCCTGCTAGTACTCTTTACATTATTCATTCTTCAGTCCTTGCCATAAAACATTTTATCAATAGCTTGGAAAACCTTCACAACGTGAACTGTAGGACTTGGAATCAGAAATGTGACATTCTCTTCACCACCACTCAAAGTAAAAATTAAATTCTATAAACTTGGTGGATTGAAATACAGAAATGCACTTCCTGAACTGAAGATTATCATGCTGATGAATAAGCCAAGTTTTCTGAGGTCCACAGCAAGCACTATCCACATTTCACAATTCCACAGAGAAAAAGGAATCAAGCCCTTGATATTAGAAGAGCCATTCTTCTATTCCTTCCAAGTCAGACCTCTCAATCAAATTAAGTAAGACACTTGTATTTACTACATTCACTTAACCATTAAAGCAAAAGTCTGCTTGTAGGTTCCAGTTTTTAAGGTCCTCACAAAGTTTTGTTTCTCCTCAGTAACCTACACTGATTTCACAAACAGGTGCAGGACAAATCCCTTTAAGTGCATGATGCACTTGGTTTGTTCTTACTGCAACACTCCACGTGGCTTGAGATAATGGACACTATCAACAACTCAGTCTTCTATAAAGAAGTTCTATTGCACTTCATATACACAGATGAAAGTCAAACTGGTCACCACTGAACTTGCAGCAGCATTGGGTCTGTAAGGACACCTGTGCTGACTGCAGATTCTCAAGCTTTTTCTCTCACTACCCTTTTTCAGTAAACTGCCCAACAATTTTCTTTTACCAATAGTTTTGCCTAGGCTTTTTCACCCCAGGGGAGCCCAATAGTTTAGTAAGCTTAAGTAAGAAATGAGCAGCCCTTTACTTCCACAAAGATACTGATAAGCAGGATTTTCTCCATCTTCTGATTGAAATGTTTTGTTCATTATTTGACAGATGTTAACAAGGTGGGGACACAGTGGTGACCACAAAAGCTTCACAAACAAGAGGTCGATTACATTGCTCAGAAAAAACTCACATAAGGATACAACACCACAATACCTGTCCTGCACAGCTTTGACTAGTAATTCCAACACCTCAAGAATGAGTCAAAAGCTTTTCAGGAGTGTTTACTATCAGATAAGAAAGTAGGACTATAGTGTATTAAGATGTTGCAAGAAAAAAAGGCAGAAGAAACGAGGTAAAGAAATCAAAACTTCTTGTTGCTGCAAACTTATAAACATCACAGGGCTGCTTGAATCTTACATCTCAGCAACTACCCCAGAGCTTGAACACAGAAGCAACAGAAGGAATGAAGTGTTTCAACATCTGAAAACTCAAATATGTAGTAAGGTCAGAAGTGGAACCATAGATACAACCAGACAAACAACTGCAGAGAGCACAGGACATCCTTTCATCTAAACACTACACAATTAGTCTTAACATCTGGAGTTCCTAGTCAGATGCTAAGGAGTCACGTCAAGTTTTCTTTTAATAACAATCTGAAGAATGAATAAATTAATCCCTGATTTGGAAATACAACCCATATGTACCTCAAATGCAGCCAGTCCAAAAGAGAGAGTAGCAGAGCCTGCAAAACAGGAGGAGTAAACCTCAGTAGTTTCCCCAGCATAGGATTGTCAGCATCAGTATGTTCAGAACTGATAGAGCAAGACTTCAACAACCATACAGAAAACCTCCTATAAAGTGGAGACAACTGGAAACTGGAGTATTTTGCAATTCATAGGGCATTCTTTACAGATATCAAAGTCTGAGTATCTCTTCTATTTCCTTTTATTTCAGGAAAAAAAAAAAAAAAAAAGAAAAAAAAAAAAGAAAGGAAAATATCTGTCCCTTTCTCTTTGCAAGTTCTTAGATCCTAACTGTAACCTACTACGGTTAGAAAAGCTCTGCTGTGTGCAAACCACAAAACAGCAAAAGATTTGTAACGAGCTCGCCACGTTTCAGAAGAGCTCAGGACCATTAGCTTTCTACAATTCCAGTTTTATTAGCTGGATCCTCTTTACCAAAACCAGTGGAAAGTTTCAGACGTGCTATGAATCATAGAATCATTCTAGCTGGAGATCATCATATCCAACCATTAACCCAACACTGCCTGCTCACCACTAAATCATGTCCCTCAGCACCACATCTCCATGTCTTTTAAATACCTCTGGTCATGGTGACTCAGCCACTATTCTGAGCAGCCTGTTTGAGGCCTTGACACCCTCTGGGTGAAGCAATTTTTCCTAATGTCCACTTTAAGGCTTCCCTGGTGCCACTTGAGGCCACTTCTTGTCTTATCTCTTGGGTTTTGGGAGAACAGACCAGCCCCCACCTGGCTCCAACCTCCTTTCGGGCAGTTGCTGAGAGCAAAAAAGTCTCCCCAGAGCCTCTTTTTCTGCAGGTTAAACCCCCGTTCCCTCAGCTATTCCTCACAAGACTTGTTCTCTAGACCCCTTCCCAGCTTCACTGCCCTTTTCTGGACACTCCAGCACCTCAGTGTCCTTCTTGGAGTGGGGGGCCCAGAACTGAACCCAGGATTCAAGCTGCGGCCTTGCCAGTGCCAGACTCCTGGCCACGCTACTCCTGACACAGTCCAGGCTGCCGTTGGCCTTCTTGGCCCCCTGGGCACACTGCTGGCTCATGTTCAGCTGCCAGTCGACCAGCACCCCCAGGTCCACCAGGCAGCTTTCCATCTTCTCTTCCCCAAGCCTGTGTTGTTGCTTGGGGTTGTTGTGACTGAAGTGCAGGGCCTGGCACTTGGCCTTGTTGAACCTCCTGCCCTTGGCCTTACCCCCCAGCCCAGCCTGCAAGGCTGAGCTCTCAGCGATGTTTACTCTCTTTGTCCATTTCAGAACCTGAGTATTTTTGCAATACACTTGCAGAGAATCAGAATGAGCCATGTGACAGGCAGAGGGAAGGTTGCAGCTTTGTTGGAACAGAATTCCCAAGCTTGAATTTTTTGTTTAACTATTAGGTATATCCACATAGATGTGTATATGGGCACACAGTTACCATAAAACTATCTTGATTTAAAATACACTTGCTGTGTAGCTTTATTGTGCCCTCATACAAGTCTTTGTTTGCCCTTTATGCCTTTGCACTGAGGCAGCCAGTCAAAGGAATCCAATCTCAAGATAACAGAGCATTAGTAGATTATAGAAATACAAGGGACTGGCATTTTCCTCAAATTTACTGTTTTCACAGTTGGAAAAGCCAGTCTCCTTTCCTCCTCACCCTTCTCAAATGGTAATGGGTGATCTATTAGAAATAAACAAACATTTGGTATAACCCAACATAAAAACTACAAAATGCATATGGTACACCCACAGCCCTGGAAAAGGTTTAAATATTCCTTGGGTACATTTCGTATCCTTTCTCCCACTACTTTTAGTCACCAGGAGATTTTAAAGACCCTGGGCTTTCATTCATCTACCAATGCTAATTGTGGGTGAACCATTTCTCAACCAAACAGAAGCTTAATATATTAGCTTTTATTTATTGCAAACTAAAGGGTTTTCATCTTAAATTAACAGCAAAAATTTTCAAACAAAATCTTGCAAGACTGATACTTATAGTGGCTCTTTTGCAATAGTAGGCAATTTAACACTTCATCTTGTAATTTTTCATCATTCATCTTGGGATAAATCAAGTAGGATAGAATGAACAGATAGAATAGATAGGAAGATATAGTTAAAAGAAAGCACTCTGGGAAGTTAAATGAGTACTTAAAAAAAACAACCAACAACATTCTTCACAAATGATAAAATCTTCTGGAGAATAATTCTGTAGAGAAGGTGTGTGCACACGTGCTTATACATTTTAAACAGAGTCCAATTTAGCAACACACAAATTCAGCCAGAATTTGCATCCTCAGTGAGATATCAGGAATTCTTCAGTCATCTTGAACAGTTTTTTTCCTTAATAACAACCCTGACCAGCAAAGACAAAACATTTGTTCTGTCCTGAGTGTGTCTTACCTCATCAAACGCTGATATTTAAGTTAGTAATCTAAATCACCTTTGGAAATGACAGAGAAAAAACTCTTTCCAGGCTGCAGTTCACCTTATTCTGACACGTATGGCTAAAACAAACCAAGAGATCTGCCTTCAGAATAGAGATGGGTACACAGTGGGTGAGATGAACTCTTCTATTCCTCTCTAAAGGAAGATATGAAAGGATGGGACTCTCATTCATTACTAAACCCTTTATACACAGGGACTCCAACCAACCTGCATGAATACTATGAGTCTAGGAAAAGACAAGTCATAACCTTCACTTCTGCTGGAGCAGTGAGTATTTAATGCCTTTTGCTAGTCCCAGTTGACAAGGCCCAATGGTGCTCCACCTACATTATTTTTCTTCTTCACCCACCCATCTCTTACTTAGGTTGTCTTAAACCTAAAGTACATTAGCAGCAGCATATTACATCAAACTGATACTGTAAGACCACCACATGCTCTTAGTTCACCAGAAGAATCCAATCAAATACAGAATCTGACTACTTTTATGAAGTACTCTAAACAAAGGAAAAACAAAAACACCACACAAGAGACAAGCTGCACCTTCCAATCTTTACAAGAAGCAGCATTCAGCTTCCCCTTACTGCCCACTGCTGAGCAGTCACAGCAGCAAGGGAGCTGCTGGAGACTGGGAAGGCATCAGAGCTCCCAGCACTGCCCTAGACCAGTGACTGCTGCTGTGCAGTGTCTGAGGGAGCCCTCAGACCAGTCTGGGTCACCGTGGCAGGGAGGAAGGAGACAGAGCAGCTCAGCGCCTCGCTGGGTAGAGCCCACAGAGCAGGAAACCAAACCCAGCTCCCAACCCAAATTCCACCCCTCTGTTCTGTCACCAAGAGGAGAAAACAAGCACAGGCAGAAGTCAGCCTGAACACGCCACACTTGTCATTTGTCACTCCAAATGTCACTCTAAACATCACGTAGCAAATTTGTGTACTGATGTACAGATTATCTAAGCCATACATCTTTCTTAAAATGCTTACAAGATCACTAATAATTGCAGACTAGGATATTTGAAAGGCACAAATGTTGAATGTGTTGGATATCCATGTGTTATTTTATTTCATTTATTTATATTTCATGTGCCTCCCATTTGTTTTTTAATTATGAATTATACACAAGCTTAAAATACGAAAATACATTTGAAAGTTTAGGGAATTTCAATATGACATGATGCAAACTGAGCACTAACTCTGCTTTATGTTTATTCATACAAAATTGTCAGCAAAGATCTTCCTTTAATGGCTGTTACTAAAGGAAAATATAAATATAATAAAAACATATAAGGAACATATAATAAATATAATCAAGAGGTAATTTACACATGAGCACTGACTATTCCCATGCAAAACTACATTATAACTATTTAAATCCCCATTACTACTGACATATGAACTAAAAATTATTCAACATCATCGTGCCTGCAGATTGTAGAGTCTGAGAATGTCTAACAGAAAACTCAGAGTACCAAACAGCCTTATCCTCAGATTCATGCCACATGAGTTTGCCAATCATCTGACTGGCATTTTCTCTGTTCAAAACCTCCTCCCATCCATAAAATTTGTAGCAAATTATTTTCCAGTCTATCCTTGTGTCAGTTTGAAGTTTGAAGATGTGTATAGGACCTCATACCACAAATGAGATTCCTCCTCTGAACAGGCAGAAGTTATTTACAACACACCAAGAAAACACCTTCTTCATCCCAGATCTGAGGTCTGGCTACTGTTAACATTCATATAGTTAATGTTAACCATAAAGTAATTATTCCACCACATATGCAAAGACTCCTCTTGAAGAGATCATTGGGGAAGCAAAACAAGCATAGAATCATCAAATAACAGGTTGGAAGGGATCTCAGAAATCATCTAGTCCAACCTTTCCTGGAAAAAACATGGTCTAGACAAGATGGTCCAGGACCCTGTCCAGACAAATCCTAAAGTGTCCAACACTGGGGAATCCACAACTTCCCTGAGGAAATTAATGGTTTAGTCTACTGGGCTGCTTACAATTGTTTAGTTTAAGATCACAATGATAACATCTACTATTACTTGTTTCTGATCTAATATTTTAGTCAAATGAAGCAGTGGCAACAAAAGCAGGATTGATGTTGTCACACAGAAGCATGGAAAACTCCTGCATATATTCAAATAATGTTTCAGTCCACACACTCATCTGTGTTTCCTCATATGATCTTCCACTGCAGACAGCTGCTTGAGCTGCTGATTTTGTTATAAATCTGCCACTATCAAAAAACAAACCATCTAAATTAAAGTCTAAACTCACAGGGATATCTAAGCCTCAAACAAATCTCCCAGTATCTGCTCATAAAGGTCAGAGATGCATTTACACCATTCAAAATTGAAAGAGAATTCTGCAGGTACAACTGAGTGGTGCAAAGAGTAACTAAATTAGTCAGAATAACTAAATTAGTCAGAATTGATTCCTGTTTCCTGTCCCCATAAACATAAGGTGCTGCAAGATACTAAGTAACCACATGGTGTTTTATGGGGGTTTTTTCTGCACTCCCTCCTGACACTTCTGAATTTCCATCTCCTTGAGATACCAAACTCATTTAGTCAGAAAGGGCTGTACCAAGGCCCAAGCAAAGGATTCTTGGCTCTGTAAACTGTAATTTCAGCAGGAATGTTTCTGTAGTCAGTGAAAGCTGGAAGTTTTCCTTTCCTCTCCCAAAGTGAGTTATCAGGAAGGGGTTTGCTCTGGGGACTTCTTAGAATTATTTACTGTGGTAAAAATTTACCAATAACTCAAGTTGAATTCGTACTGCTCACTGCATGAAGCAAGAACAGGAAAAATGTTGAGTCCACAAACACAGTTCTGAGCAGAAGGGTGTCAAGAAGCTAAGCCTGAGAAAAAGAACACAGGACAACATGGCTAAAGCAGCACTGGTGAGCAGTGGCCAGTGATTTCACAGATGCATGCATGGAAAAAAAAACAACTACTCAAAGCTCACCTTGTCCACAATAGGCAGATTCCTCTTATATAATTGCTACTTTAGTAATGAATATTCTATTTACTAATCCTCTTTCCAGAGATTTTCACATTGATATTCCTCCCCCAAACACAATCCTGTCACGTCCATAACTTGAGCTCTAGTGTAAATACATGATTATGTGCTCAGCCAACAAAAGGAGACACTTCAGGCTAAAGAACCAAACCTCTTCAAGTCTATATTTAGAACATGAATGGCTGGCTGTAAGAGCTTGTGTTACTACAGTTATATTGCACACACACAGGCACATAAATAAGCTGTCCTCCTAATTCTGAAAGTGCTCACTAAAGATGAGTTGCACAGGCTTCATTAGTAACAGTTCTTCAGCAACAGCCCCTGCTGCTCTGCTATAGCAACGTTCTGACAGCCAGCAGGGTGTCACTGCTCCACTGCAAGCTCCCTACTCACTGTGTGGGGGGTTTTTAAACATTCCCAGATTAAAAAAACACAAACCCACAACTTTACAAGATCAAAATAAAGGAAATTAACAATATTAAAGTTCCTGTAAGCATTTGAGAGAGTTCACATTTTTCAGTTTGCTGTTACTTAATAGAAATAATAATCAACAAAGAAACAGAATCAAAATCACCACTGAAAATCCCTAACCTTTGTAATTCATTGAACAAGTTGGCTGTCATAGTTTTTACATTTTAAACAATTTAGGTTCACTAATCAAAACAATTTTTCAGAACAAACTTCTCTAATCCCCATCAGCAAGGATTCTAACAACTTACTGTTAATTTTGATAAGGCATTAAAAGATCTCAGTGTGAGAGATGCTGACAAGATGTATTTGAGAGGGACTCAGAATTCTTTACTCCAGCATGATCACCCTAGAAGAACATGATCTAACCCTGGGGCCTACCTTCCAAGACACCTCCCTTTCTTTAGGTGAATTATTTTCTTAATGTACTTTTGAAAGATGCAGTTATAGATTTTAAAATAAATAACCCATAGACTAGGGTCAGAGTTGAACAGCACACTCACCACAGCCTCCACACAAGCAAAGGATTACACATCTCAAAGTAACTGCCTCCCTCAAGCTCTGAGCAGCATGGACAGAGATGGGCACATGTAATTCAGCATACTGCTGAAAGTGTCCTCCATCTCACTTCAGCTCTGAAAAGTGCTGTTCTACAATCACACGCTGGAAATAATAACCACATTAGTAGGAAAAATGGCAAACACAAACCTACAAGTGTTTGACAGCTTTCTCTTTTGACTGACTGGTTTTTGTTTGGGTTTGCTTATTTTTTCTCTGTTCTTCAGCAGTACTTTCCAAACTGCCTTGTCAAGTTAAAAACTTACCCAAACACCAAAGGCCCTCAAACATTTATTTGGAAATCCCTCCTAAAACAAGTAGGTCTGAGCAAAACACACAGGTTTTGTATGCAGACAGAGTTTTTGGTCCCAGACCTCAACAGCAGCATAACCACACACAGATCACCTGCACTACAAACCACCCAGGAGCAGAGGGCTCTGCTGGCACTGGCAGGCAGCAGGGCAGGCAGCACCATGCCCAGTGCAAGTCAACACAGAAGGGACAAAGCTACTGCTGCTCCAATTCTTACCTGTCTTCAGAAAGTCATAAGCAGAGCAAAGCATGAGTTAGGGGCATACAATAAATTCTCTGACAAGGCCTGTTCCAGACCAGCTAATCAGTCACTATCTTACACTAATGTTCCAGTGGCAGAACACTTCCCAGTACCTGGGGAACGGATGCTTGGTGATTAAACTTGGGTTACACAGCACTAAACAAAGTAGGAAAAACAACAAAGTGTCAAATCTATAGAGTTATGAAGTGCCCTGAGTGACCTGCATCCCCTACAGCAGCACGGGGTGCATCTCAGCTGGCCCCATTTGGACAGACCACAAAGCCCCTGGAGAAGAAAACCAACAGAAGAGCCAGGCTGGCCTGTCTCTTACACAAAGCAGTGCCTTAGTTCAACCTAAACTAACAACTCCTCAGACAAATCCCTTGGAAGGGAATATACCACAACCACCAGGTCTACTCACTTAGATAATACTCTTCTAATGAGGATGGTAACTGGCAACAGTTTTATTTATATTCTTTCATCTACCTCATCTCTCCATCATCTGTTCTGCAGCTGTGGTCTCAGGAAGTGAATAAAAATTTTAATAAAAAGGATATTTAAACTTTATTAACAGTGAGGGATAAGGCCATAGAAATTATGTCAAAAATACACAGCTTTTTACTGATGCATTCTTAAAGCCTGGAAGAGACTGAAGGTTCTTCTAGAGAGTTCTTACAATTGCAGGCAACAGAATTTTGCCTTTGTTATTTGATGTTACTTACAGCAGATCTATTTCTATGAGTTAGACTTGCTTCTCTTTTCTAAAAAGTCAGGTTCAGAGTGATTCATGTGGCTGCTACAGTGCAGACCTCACCCATGAGGAAAAAATGTTCTTTAATTACCAGAAAAAAAACTAAACATCAATCTAAAAGCCTGTTCCATACAACTCAAACTGGAATTCTCATTGTTAAAAGATAAAGTATTATTTCACAATGCTATTTGCATGTCAGAAAACTACTCCAGAAATTCCTGATGATATACACACAGGATTTTCCAGCACAGCTCAGTTCTTACTGCTGGAGCCTGCTCCATGGCCCCTCCCCAGGCAACTTCTGCATTTCATGGGAAATCACCAACCCACTGGAGGAAAAGTGCAAACGCATTTCCTTGCTCCATCTTTGGCCTGTCCATGCTTTCAGAGAGGGACTCGTGAAGGAAAAGCATGTGATTTTAGCAAAATTATTTTCCAAGTAGGTTAAAACAAAACAAAACGTGATAGCAGATTTGCAAAAGTGTGCCTGGATTTATAAGTTTTTTTGAACTCAGTTTCTAGACCTCAAGTTTCCAAGCCCAGACTGATCTGGCATGTCCTAAATCTACAAAGGCAGTGATGCAACAGGCTGTCATTGCTTCAGGTTTATAATTCAAAGATTTCTTTATCTACTTGGGGGAAAGGAAACAAACAACCAAAAAAAAAAAAAAAGAGGCTTGCCTTAGTATGTAATAACCCACTATTCTTCTGAGGTGAATCTTTAGAGTCATTATCTAATCACATATCAGCAGCTTCACAGCAACAACCCAGGCTCCTTTCAGATGCATTTTAAGCAAGCAAACCTGTACGTCTTTGAGTAACTGGGATATTCCCAGTTGCAACTCAGAGCCAAAAGAGATCAGCAGGAACTTTGAGAAACAAGTAAGAAAGCCACGTGTCTGGAGCTGGAGGTAGGAGCATGTTTGAAAAGAGGTAAACAGCTCCCTGTAAAAGCAGGGATTTGGTAACTCAAGAACTCTGATTCACCCATGTCCTCCCAGTTCTGTGACTGTAAGCAAGCAAAGGGTGAGATTTCTATACACTGTGCCTCCCAACAGGTTCATTTAACTGCTCCAACAGGTACAGATGGGAAGGAAGGAGACTACACCCACCTGTTCAGCAAGGTCAGGAGAAAGCTGCTGTTCTGCTTTGCTGCAAGATAAGGACCATGCACAGCAAGGTGTTTTTATGTCCACACTATTCCCTACAAGAACTCTAGGACTTAGTGATGACCTTGCTCTACATTAGAGTCTCTACCAACCCCTAATAAAACCACTGCACCTCTTTTAGAAGGTGGGTAGCACGTGGTTTTGGTATTTCAGATGAACACCAAGAATGACCGAAGCTGTACCAGCAAATGCTAATGATAAATAATGAAAGACATGAACTTTGTCAGAAACACTACAGGATTTTTGCTTCATGATTTTAACCACTTCCTATCAGTTCAAGGTTGGAAGGCTGCTTTGGTGGCAGCATGTGACTACACCAGAAGGTTTTCTGCAGTTTCTTCAAAGCAAGTAGTAGCAGAGACTGTCAGAAAGACCACAGTGTAGACCAAGTTTTCTCCTTGAAGGAAAGAACTCAAGAGAGGCAGAAGGAGGATGATACAAAATGAGTTCAAATGAACTAGTAGATTTTAACTTGAAGTAACAGCAGCACACTCTGCTCCCAAAGTTTACTCACAATTTCTTGCTTTGCCAAGTGTATTTTATAATTCAGGAAGTATCAGCAATTAAATACATATACTTAATGGTATCGTTATATGGTTAAATTAAACCAATCTAAGACCACACTGTCACCAAATAGGATGGAGCCACATTAAACATAGTTGTGTCAGAAAGTACTTTTACTAACAAAGACGTCCAACTCAAGGCAAACTTCTGTGGAACAGCTAAGCCAATAAAGTTCCCAAATGCCTCAAGGGAGGTATCAATCCCCAGTGCTTTCCTCTAGCCTTGCTTCTGTTGAAGTTTCCTCTTCCTTCTCCCCATGAGCTTTAGTAGGTTCCACACCCCTTCCAATGCTGACTCAACTCACTAACCTATCAAAAACCCAGCTAGTCTCTTCTGTTGGGGCTGCTAGCTCACTGCAGGGTCTAGTCAGTCACCAGAACAGCCCACGGCAGAAGCAGCCAGGGACAGGATGGCATCAGAGACAGCAGCAAAGCAGACAAAAACAGGAACTCCAGCTTCTGCCAGGGGCAAGTCACTCAAACCTTCTTCACCAACTTCCTCACATCTCAGAACCATGAGATTGCTAATGCCAACACAAAGAGGAGGTGTGAACACGCAGCCAGAGACCAGAGGAAGAGCAGGACTATTTCCCTTCACAGCCAGAGCTCACCCAGCCTGCGTCAGCCACGGAACCACAGGCTCTCCAATCGTGGGGCAGATCACATCAAGTCACAGCTGTCCTCAAGTCCTCCCCACCAGCTACCAGGGTGACACCAGGCACGCAAAGGGGGCCTAAGTGCACAGAGAAGCCACTCCACCAACAGAGAGGCAGTTACATTGAGTAGCTACAACGGTGCAAAATATCTATGTAGACTGGATAAAAGCACAGGGAAAGATGAAGTGGAAAGCTGCCTAATTTAAGTAGGACTACAGCAATAACAGACCAGCAGTCACTCAAGTGGGGTAACAGAAGAGTGGATGCCTTGGCCTGACAATGGGCAGTAAGATTATACCGAGCTTGGTCAATACTGGTGCCCCAAAAGAGGGCAGACTGGACATGGATGGGAAACACTGGGAGCTGACGTGTAAGCAGAGCTCTGAAGAACCAGAGATGGATGGAGCGCTGGGGAGCCTGAGCGGGCATTGCCTGAGCTGCTGTCTCCTGCGCCAGCTCCTGCCACCCTTCACA
>JANHGL010005908.1:16862-28041 GCA_024611195.1 Ceyx melanurus | reverse complement strand
CGCGGCCCCGGCCCCGGGGGGGGGGGGGGGGGGCTAGGGCCCCGGGGGGCCCCGGGGTGGTCGCGGGGGGTTGGCCCGGGCCCTGGGGGGAGGGGCACCTGGTGGGGTTGGGCTGCGGGGCTTCCCTCGGCGGACAGCGCATGGAGGGGTCAGGGAAGGAGAACCGCAGCTCGGAGACAGGTTTGGCAGATTTCACCTCTTAGCTGAGCGCCGCTTCTTCCTTTTCTCACAGATGCTATTTTTATGCTTTCTGCTCATCCCCTTCTCCGACCCTTGAAATGAATGTGGGTATCTTAACTGCGGGGGCTGGAAAAAAGTTGCCTGTCTGGTTGTAATAGTTTCACAGCCTTAACGGGCTTTGGTCGTCTTTTGTTACTGAAGAAAGAGATCTTCGGTGCTTTTCTTACTTGAGCAAGGTGCTTAAAAGGTGGTGGGACAGCTAAGTCAGTAAGTGTTCTTACTCCGAAATACTGCCTTTGGTTCGGCTGAACTAAGACACTTTCAACACAAATGAAACAAAAGAAGGAAAAAATGTAGTAGAATGAAACAAAAGAAGGAAAAAATGTTGTTGAAGAGAAGCTTTACGCTTAAGTAAAGCAGTTTTTCAATATAATTTGGGAACTGTCATGTAGTTTTGAAGTAGCAAGAATATTCATTTGCACGTCATGTGTTTTGATCCAATTGCTCCTCAGAAGTTAATTCAGTAGTAATGAATAGACAGCTTTTTATACTTCAACTTTGTATAGTGGATAAGCACAAAAACTTGTCTTTAGAGTTACTAGAACTGATGACTTCCTACAAGTTTTCTTTTCATAGTTAACCGTGCCATAAAACTAAAGCTGAAAGTTCTGTAACAAGGTTGTTCAAACATTTGTCTCTGTTCCTTGCCTTTCGTGTGCTGAACAGCAAGGAGACTGCAGCACAGATACATGTTACTCTTCCACTTGCTGTGGGATCTGCTCTCATTTACATCTCTACATCTCTCAGTTGAGATGCTACGAGGGAAGGACTTGAAGCTAACAGTTTTGAAGTGTTAGAAAAGTTGAATTGCCCAACTGGAGTCTTAGGCCTGGTTGTTTTGCTTCCCAGCAAACCCGAATACTTTTTAGCTCTCTGATTTTAAAAGAGCTAAATTGTTAAGTGCTGAAATTGTGAAGTGCTCGGAATCAGTGAAATTCAGCCTCTGGGTATCTCAGCCTGGCGCCAAACACGGAAGCACTCAGAAGTAGTCCTGACATGTGGAGGATTTCCCAGTGGCTGTAGAAATAATCTTCAAAATCAGCTGTTGTACATTAAACAGGGGGAAAAAAATGAAGAGGAAACTTCTTTATTAAGTTAAACCACCTCTTGCTGGTTTTCATTGTCCCAGAATTCTAGCCTCTCATGTTGCTTAATGGGCAGCAGCTTTCTAGCTACCATGAGGAAGTTGTCCAGTCTCTCTGATTTTGCAGTAGCAAAGTCTTTAGTGTTGAAGTAGAAAGCTGAACTTGAAAAGGCATTTCTCTCCCAGAGCTTCCTTGGTTGGGCTTGCTGTGTGAATGGCAGAAATGTTGTTGGCCACTCAGGGAGGAAGCACCTTCATCATCCTTCAGTTAGCTCATCCTTAGAGTGACCAAGTTCTCGTTGATGTGCTTCTCTTAACTCCCACTCGATGACTGGCCACAAAATAGAAGTAATTCCATCCCATCTCAACAAGGTTTCTGGAATTTAAATGGCAAAGTAAGGCACTACAGGAGGAGTACATGTGAGATGTCTGTGCTAGTGCACCAGGGAGGAGTGTTGTGGGACCTCCAGGTTGTGTACAAACTCCGAGTGTCCTCCAGAGACCTTACTTGCTTCCCTCCTTCTCACCCTCTTTCTTCTTCTCACCCTCTCTTCTTCTCACCCTCTTTCTTCTTCCCACCCTCTTTCTTCTTCTTCTTCCCACCCTCTCTTCTTCTTCTTCTTCTTCTTCTTCTTCTTCTGCTTCCCACCCTCTTCTTCTTCTTCTTCTTCTTCTGCTTCCCACCCTCTTCTTCTTTTTCTTCTTCTGCTTCCCACCCTCTTCTTCTTCTTCTTCTGCTTCCCACCCTCTTCTTCTTCTTCTTCTTCTTCTTCTTCTTCTTCTGCTTCTTCTGCTTCTTCTGCTTCTGCTTCTGCTTCTGCTTCTGCTTCTGCTTCTTCTGCTTCTTCTGCTTCTTCTTCTGCTTCTTCTTCTTCTGCTTCTTCTTCTGCTTCTTCTGCTTCTGCTTCTGCTTCTGCTTCTGCTTCTTCTGCTTCTGCTTCTGCTTCTGCTTCTGCTTCTTCTTCTGCTTCTTCTGCTTCTTCTGCTTCTTCTGCTTCTGCTTCTGCTTCTGCTTCTTCTTCTGCTTCTTCTTCTGCTTCTTCTGCTTCTTCTGCTTCTTCTGCTTCTTCTGCTTCTGCTTCTGCTTCTCACCCTCTTCTTCCAGCTGTTTCTCCCTCTGTTCCTGTCTGGGCAGCAGAGGAAATAGTTATCCATCTGCCACCAGGTTGCTCTCCACATTATCCCACTGTGAGTGCTTCATGAAAACTGGGAGACACCTTGGGAGGCTTGGTTAGTCCATTTGCAAAGCAGGTTGCCAAACCAGGCCATCAGAGATGAAATGTGGTGCTAAAATACATATGCAAACCCCAGGGGCAGCTCATGTCCTTTCAGATCATGCTCTGGCTTGCATTGCTTCACCAGGGTTTCCTTCTGTAGGTGAAGGATTAAATGCTTCAGCACCAAACCCAAATGAAGGAGGATGGGGCAGGGCATGGACCTGGTTACTGCTCACCCACTCCCACCTTGCTCATTGCTGGCTGCTTCCAGCTTAGCATTCATGGAGGTGAAAACTAAGTCAGTAGTTGCTCTTCCTCCGCTCTGGTGCCATGTAAAATCTGAGGCAGGATAAAATGCTGCATAAAATGCTGCAATGGAGTTTCTTAATTTGTTCAGCATGGACATGTTAGCAGATTCACCTCTACGTAGTGGCATATTTATTTCAGCTTTTCCAGCTGGGCCAGTTATTCCTCACTGCTGGGTCTCCTGCTTGGTACAGCAAAGCTTTCTTCTCCTTTTGCTCAGTATCATCCCTGGCATTTCTTTCTCTTAATTTAACAGATAATTTGGAGATTATTTGCTTTGCAGTCTGCTTAGCAGCCCAGCTTGCTGTGCACTACCTGTAGCAACTGTGGGTGAATAACACATGTGCCACTTATGAAAAGCCTGGGAAATAAAATTCCAAGGCAGCTTCCTGAGCATTTCTAGGTAGGCTTTCAAGTGGCAAGAGTGTTAAAAAGAAAAAAAAAATGCTATCCTCTGCTTTTCTTTTTTTTTTTCTTTTTTTTTCTTTTCTTTTCTTTTTTTTTTTAATTTAGAGGAGTTGCCTTAAAATTTAATTTTCCTGTGGGACAAGGTTGCTGAAATGTTGTCTGTCTTGAAAATACCATGCTGGTGTTCCTGGCTTTGGACGATGTGTCATTTAGAGCAGCAGCAGATGAGGGCACACAGTTGTGTTGTGACAAGTAATGTTTTGTGGAAGGGTGCATATTATTTCTTTAAAAATGTAGTCTGGGGGAGAGTTCTTGGCAGGAACTTTTACATGAACCAGTGTGCTGGAGCAGCCAGGGAATATGCAGCATGCTAATAAAGTTCCTTTGGTGTGAAAAGTGCATCCTTTGTGAATGGCAGCAGGTCTTTTCTTACCTTCTGACATTCTAACTTGACCCATAATGAGGCATCCACCAGCAGCCTTTTCAGGCCTTTCCAAAGAGCTGCCAAAACTAAAGAGATTTTTTTGAGAGTAATCTTTGCCCCAGCAAGGTTGTCCGTAAGGTTGGTTTGTTTTTCTCTCTCCCACTGGTTCCTACTATTCTCTTACTCCCACGTCCTATCCAACTTGTTTCCAAATGCATTCTTCAGCCTTCTCCTTCCCTACCTACTGCATCCTGTGTTCTGCATTCTGACTTCCTTCTCTTTTCTTAGAGCTTTTCTTTCCAGTTCCTGTTCGTTCTGCTCCCTGAGGAGCAAGGAGTGAAACATTAACAGTTGCTGGAGGACCAAGTTAATATGGCTGTTGTTAATTTAGAGTTCAGGTGAGGGCTCCAGGAGAGCTCCTTTGTGTAGAACATTGTGCCTCAGAGCTCTTTGCACCACCTCATTGCTGGGGCAGCAGGGAGGAACGTGTATCTGTGCTTCATCCAGCTTCTTGCATTTAAGATAAAAATACTGATAAAAGCCACTCTTTGCTAAGATAAGGATCTTTCAGTTACTGCAAGTTAGCTACCAGCTGGCAGATTGCTTTGCTATTATCACTTCACTGCATGTCTCAGTTGAAAAGTTGAAAAGCTTCAGACATAGGGTAAGCAAAGCAGGCGGATTTGAATCATCCCCTGTGCGTTGATAAGGGATGTTGGAGTTGCAGGTACTATTACAGTGGCTTGAAAAACATGGCCCTTCCCAATGAATTCAGTGTGCATGGCCTTTGCAGTAAGGCTCTTGCATTAGTAGAGGAGATATCCCTGTGTTCTCTGTGCCTGTTGGGCAGTTGAGGGCTGCCATCCTCATAAATCTGTGCTTACAACATGTGGGAACTTCCCGCGCTGATGTCAGCGTATCCTGAATAGAAATCACCCAGACAAACTACCTACATTACTAATAATTTCTCCATTGATATATTGCATAAAGCTGGATAGTGTAGGTCTATATTATCTGTCTGAGGATACACCTTGATTTGTGTGTTGCAAGCTTTTATATTGCCTGAAAATGATGCTTTAAAGACTACTTGAAGAGCATTTTCCAGCTAAGGTTAGCTGTAGCCAAAGGAGTGAGCAGTCTGACCCTTGCAGTGCACAAACTATACCACTGTAAATTGAAATGTGCCTGGAAGGAGAAACTTAAAAATCATAATCATGGTGCTGGCAAATTCATCTTCCTTCTGATTTCTTCTGCTTGTTATCAGTTGTGTTATCATCTTTTCTGCTTGTTTGTTTATAACCAGGATTGATCCATTTATTTATGGCATCATATAGCAATTAGTTTTCATTTTTTGTCTTACTCGACACATTTTTGCATGTGCAAGCCATAAGGTGGAATCCACCTTGTTAAATAATTTTGGTATAAATAGGTAGATATACTTGTCCTGTGTATCATATACTGGATATCATATACTTCTACCAACATAATCCTAACAGAGAAATAAATGGAAAGGAATTGAAACCTGATATCTTTGTTACCTATACATGTTTAAAATGTCACTGCTTTTCAGATTTCTATATGAATTAATGTAGTTTTCATGTTTATAATTTAAAATACTTGGTTTGGGAATGTATCTGTAGTAGGTAGTTACTTCTTGAAAGACTACTTCAGTTATTAATAATAATTTTAAAAAATAATTAAAAAAGATAAAATGAAGGTGAATTAAGATATGGAGAAATACACCTATACATATAAATATTTGTTTAATGCATCTCTTCTAACTCATTTCAGGTTGAAGAAACTTCTTGAGCAGGAGAAGATCTATCAAGCCCGGAAGGAGAAGGAACATACAAAGAGACTCAATAAATTAAGAGAGGAACTAGTCAAGCTCAAATCATTTGCACTCATGCTGGTGGATGAAAGACAAATGCATATTGAACAACTTGGTCAACAAAGCCAGAAAATACAGGACTTAAACCAAAAACTAAAGGAGGAAGAAGAGAAACTTAAAGTTATTAGTGCAAAAACAAAAGAAGATGGACAAAAACTGATGAAATTAGAGGCAGAACTTGAACACAAAACATCATCATTTTCTCAAGAACATGAGGAGATGACTGCTAAACTGACCAATCAAGAGTCACATAATAGGCAGCTGAGGCTTAAGCTGGTGGGGTTGACTCGAAGAATAGAGGAGCTGGAAGAAACTAACAAAAATCTTCAAAAAGCTGAGGAGGAACTTCAAGAACTGAGAGATAAAATAGCAAAAGGGGAATGTGGGAACTCTAGCTTAATGGCAGAAGTGGAAAACCTTCGCAAGCGTGTGCTTGAAATGGAGGGGAAGGATGAAGAGATCACAAAAACTGAATCCCAGTGTAAAGAGTTGAAAAATAAACTGCAGGAGGAAGAGCACCATAGCAAAGAGATGAAATTAGAAGTGGAGAAATTGCAGAAAAGAATGTCAGAACTAGAGAAGCTGGAAGAGGCTTTCAGTAAAAGTAAGTCTGAATGCACTCAGCTACACTTAAACTTGGAGAAAGAAAAGAATTTGACTAAAGATTTGATAAATGAGTTGGAAGTGGTGAAGACTCGAGTGAAAGACCTTGAGGCATCAGAAAACAGGTTGGAAAAGGCTGAAATAAGCTTAAAAGATGACCTTACAAAGCTGAAGTCATTTACTGTAATGCTGGTTGATGAACGAAAAAATATGATGGAAAAAATAAAACAGGAGGAAAAAAAGGTTGAAGGTCTAAACAAGAATTTTAAAGTTGAACAAGGGAAAGTTATGGATGTAACAGAGAAGCTGATAGAAGAAAGTAAGAAATTTTTGAAACTGAAATCTGAAATGGAGGAAAAAGTGTCTAGTTTGACAAAGGAAAGAGATGAGTTAATTGGCAAACTACGAAGTGAAGAAGAAAAATCCACTGAACTAAACTGTAGAGTTGATCTGTTAAAGAAAAGAATTGATGGTATGGAGGAAGTAGAAAGGGAAATTACAAGAGGTCGAACCAGGAAAGGACCAGAGCATGGTTGTCACGAGGACAACAAAATTAAAGAACTTACTGTTGAAATTGAAAGACTGAAGAAACGCCTCAAACAATTGGAAGTGGTTGAAGGAGATTTGATGAAGACAGAAGATGAATATGATCAGCTAGAGCAGAAATTTAGGACTGAGCAGGACAAAGCTAACTTTCTTTCTCAACAGCTGGAGGAGATGAAACTCCAGATTGCCAAAACGAAAGCAATAGAAAAAGGTGAAGCAGTGAGCCAGGAGGCAGAGCTGAGGCACAGATTTCGTCTGGAAGAGGCCAAGAGCAGAGATTTGAAAGCAGAAGTTCAGGCTCTTAAGGAAAAAATCCATGAGCTGATGAACAAAGAAGACCAGCTTTCTCAGCTTCAGGTTGATTATTCGGTTCTGCAGCAAAGATTTATGGAAGAAGAAAATAAAAATAAGAGCATGGGGCAGGAGGTTCTGAACCTGACAAGAGAGCTGGAGCTTTCCAAGCGTTACAGCCGTGCTCTGAGGCCCAGCATAAACGGAAGAAGAATGGTTGACGTTCCAGTGACATCCACGGGTGTGCAAACAGATGCTGTGAGCAGTGAAACAGCAGAAGAAGAAACTCCAGCAGTGTTTATAAGGAAATCCTTCCAGGAGGAGAATCACATAATGAGCAATCTGCGCCAGGTAGGTCTGAAAAAACCCATGGAGCGTTCTTCAGTGCTTGAGAGATACCCTCCAGCAGCGAATGAGCTTGCCATGAGGAAATCTTGGATACCATGGATGAGAAAGAGGGAAACTGGGGCTCAGGCAACTCCTGATAAAGGCGCTCGGCCCCACGGTAGCCCAGCTCACGCTGGGGAGGTTGTCCTTTCACCAAAACAGGGTCAACCTCTTCATATTCGGGTGACGCCAGACCACGAGAACAGCACGGCTACTTTGGAGATAACCAGTCCAACCTCCGAGGAATTTTTTTCGAGTACCACTGTCATTCCTACTTTGGGAAATCAAAAGCCACGGATAACCATCATCCCCTCTCCAAATGTTATGCCACAAAAAGGAAAAGGCAGCGAAAGCCCCTTGGGCCCAGATCGCTCTATGTCTCCGGTCACTATTACAACATTCTCCAGGGAGAAGTCCCCAGAGGGAGGGAGAGCAGCCTTTGCCGACAGACCTACGTCACCAATTCAGATTATGACGGTATCGACGTCCGCAGCACCCGCAGAAATCTCCGTCTCTCCGCAGTCCCAAGACATGACCATGGGGAGGGCGGTCTTCAAAGTGACGCCGGAAAAGCAGACCGTTCCCGCTCCGGTCCGCAAGTACAACGCCAACGCCAACATCATTACCACGGAAGACAACAAAATCCACATCCACCTGGGCTCCCAGTTCAAACGCTCCCCCGGCGCCGTGGCCGATGGTGCGAGCCCCGTGATCACGGTCAGGCCGGTGAGCGTGGCAGCGGAGAAGGAGGTGGTGACCGGGACCGTCCTCCGCTCGCCCCTGTCCTCGCGCCCTGCGGCCAGCAAGGTGACGAGTACTATCACTATCACGCCTGCCACAACCTCTTCCACCCGAGGAACACCATCAGTGGTAAGCATCGTGGTCTCGTGGTAAGCAGAGAGGTGACCGGGGGTTGGGTTTGAGACTCCAGCAGGGAATAATGGGTGTGGTGAGGAGAAGCTCCTGACTTCGTTATGGTTAGACCAAAAGAGAGTTTGCCTGCTTCGTGGAATGTTGTACCAGTGTTGGCTGCTTGTGTACTATCTCCCAGAGGAGTTGCTTTGAAAGGAAGTGCCTTCAAAAGTCCTTTGTTTTCATAGTGACAGTCCTGTAAAATTGCAAGTGACAGGGACAAAGAATCACAGATTCACAGAATGATTTGGCTGGAAGAGACCTTCAAGATCATCAAGTCCAGCCATTAACCCTGCACTGCCAGGGTCCCTAAACCATGTCCCCCAGCACCACATCTACGCGACTCTTAAACACCTCCAGGGATGGGGACTCCACCTCCTTGGGCAGCCCATTCCAATGCCTAACCACTCTCTGTAAAGAAATTCCTCCTGATATCTAACTTAAATTTCCCTTGGCGCAACTTTCATGAATGATGGAGAAGACAGAGCAGAAAGCTGTAATCTTATTTTTGGTGTATGCATTTTCAGACTTCTGAAAATACTCATGATGATTTTTGGCCCAGCTGGAGGGTCTATAGAGTCTGATCATGCAGGTTGGTATTTCTTTGGTATAATTCCATTATAGTTTCAATACAATTAATGCTAAAATACTGAACTCCAGAGGGATAAATAGGCAGACCTGGTATCTTACCTTACAGCTCCAAGATTTTCAGCCAATGAATAGTAAAGCTCTTTCCATTCCTCTGATATTTTCAGGTTCTTTGAGCATTTTATTCCAATAGTGCTTCCTCTAACTTTTTTTTCTACTTTCTCTCTGTGCCTCTGGGGTGGTAAATAGTTTATTTTCTGTACTTAAATCAGTCTCTCACCTCTGTCCTTAAATATAATGGACAATATTATTAACAGTCGTCCCCACAGGCTTATTGTAGGACATGGTTTTTACATTGCTTTTTTTTTACACGTTTTACATGTTGGAAATATCCTGGGAAAGAAGCATTTAACCAAAATAGAAAACTAACAGCACTGTATTAGTCCAAAAGCTTATTTAGCTAGACAGAGCCTGCAGCAGATGCTATGGGGAGCACTATTTTAAGTGGGTAAACACACAGAAATGTTCCTCTCTGCCTCTGTTCCTAGTTTTTTGGCAAAAGTTGGTATTTCCTTCTGAACTGGGGCCTGTGGACACATCTTTGTGTTTAATAGACCATGGCGGAGTTTTTTTCTATTTATTCTTCTAATTGCTTTTTGAACTCATTTATACTGTTGTTTCCACAACATCAGGGGGCAGTGAATTCAGTTGTGGGCTCTGGGAAAAATGCTCTTTTGTTTGATACCTTTTATGCCATACCTTCATTGCTTACAGCCCCTTTCTTGTATCTTGACAAATACTGAATAGTCATCCCCAGTTCATTTGTCTGAGCCTCTCAGGAGCCTGCAGACCCCTACAACAGCCTCTTCAGCCACCTCTTTGCAAGCTGCAGTGTCACAGTGTGTTTAAGATACACTTCCACACTTGTGGAGAAAAGCTGCCATTCCCATTTAAGCTCTGACTAAAGAAAACTTGTATTTGTCATACAGATCTATTTGGCACTGCACGGGCACTGACTCTCTTCATGTATATCATGTATTATAGATACTTTACAGTGTTTCCCTCCAGATTGGAAGCAACTGTTTATTTTTTTTAAGTCTTGAGTTAATTAATTTACAAACTCTTTTGTCTCAGAAGCTTGAAAAAACTTTTTTTTTTTTTAAGATTTCCTCGTTATTTTTTACTAGATGTCTGTCTCTACTGTGATGATGCACATGGCAGACTAAACTTTTTTGTTTTGTTTCCATCTGGCTAATAAGTGGCTTCTTTCTTTGGTTCATCCTTCCTGATTTGAAATCTAAGGAGAACAGATCAGCCATAAGATTTACTTCATCTGATGATTCCCCTTGTTTTTTAAGGTCCTAGTCAGATGAGAAGGGAACCTCAAACAAGCCCAAATGTACCTTTTCCTCCCCTTGAAAAAAAAACAAAAAAGAGTTGTGTATTTACCATCTGTTTTGCAAATGATGCTTTACAAACACACTTCAATACCCCTAGTCAGAAAATACAACTTGTTAATCCTTTATTCAGTAACCCTGGAATAAACCAACACTGATAGAATTTTGAGACTTTTAAGTTCATAAAATGAAAGAAGACATAGAAGACATGAAACAGAAGACTGTTTTCATATTTGAAAACATTTAACTCTTCTTCCAGTTTAAATTGATAATTATCTTCAGCACTGAAGATGAAGTTAGTTTTAAGGTGCACGCACAGCACTTGTAAAGGTTCAGGCAGAACTGTGGAGGCTCCCTGCCTGTGTAACTCCAAACCAGAGGCTGTATTTTCATGGAGTATAATGATTTTTGAATCCCATAAGTCCTGTGCATTAAGGACTGTTATGGTTATTTTGCACTGATGTAGAGTAGCTAGAGATTTATGTTCCCCTGACTCAAGTCCTGTTCTGAGTCTGCAACAATTTTGTTTTAGATAAAATGAGATTCTAATCCAAAGAAAGGCACAGGCACCTGAAGGAAAGTATGGAAATTTTTTTAGCACTTAATGAAAAAGATGAACCAAAAAAGGCACCGCTCAGTGACTGTCTCCACTGGCACCTGAACTCCTTGGACCCAGATGTTTTGGAGGCACTTCACGTTCTGTCTGCTGCACTTGCCCAGGGCTGGCCAGCTGAGCAGCTGCCCTCATCACTCTAGTGCTGATACCTAGCAGAGTCACAAAATCACAGAAGCACAGAATGTCAGGGGCTGGAAGGGAGCTAGAAGATCATCTAGTCCAAGCCCCCTGCCAGAGCAGGGGCACCTAGACCAAGTCACCCAGGAACA
>JANHGL010005908.1:0-13104 GCA_024611195.1 Ceyx melanurus | reverse complement strand
CAGGTCTCTCTGGATGGCAGCACAGCCTGCTGCTGTGTCAGCCACTCCTCCCACTTTGGTGTCATCAGCAAACTTGTAGAGTCACACAGGAACAGATCCAGGCAGGTCTTGAGTGTCTCCATGGCTTTAAGTATTTGCTTTTGGTCACAGTCCATAAGCAGTAGCTCCCAGTTTTGGCCTTGCAGAGTGTGTACAACATTATCTGGCCAGTGGAGATAGAAAATACCTATTGGAATCTTTTTGTCCTACCCAAGTGTTCCTTGTGCATTGAACAGTGGGGTTCATTTGCTTAAACCCATGTCCTGATTGAATTCTCAAAGCTGGCCTCCAGCTGCTGCTCCAGAAGGACACAGATGCCTGGTAGGAGCCCTGTTAGGTCTGGCAGCCCCATGCTTGGATCCTCAACCACATAAGCCTTTTTCTTTGTTTGTTTGTTGGTTATTTGTTTGTTTGTTGTGGTTTTTTGTTTGTTGAGTTTTTTTTGTTTTTTTTTTGTTTGATTTGTTTAGTTTTAAGTCTGAAGTTCTCAAACTTGAGAGTAAATGCTTGGTAGGCTGTTGTCCAGGGCAGCCCTGGCAGAGACAGCAAAATGACCATGTCTGTGCTGCCTGGAGGTATCTGGCTGCTGGCTGCCTGCTTCACCCTCTCCAGAGTTCAGCCCTCTCCTATGTCCCTCCTGCCACAGCCACAGGAAAAAGAAATGCAAATCTTTAATCTGTCTCTATTCCAGCACCATGCATTTCCCAGTGCAGAAATAAGTGGCCCCAGCCACAGCCTCAGCATATTTTGAGAAGCAAAGTTCAATTTTATCTCTAATGCTGAGAAATCTTGTCCTGGCTGTGAAAATACAGCAGTTGCCTTGGGTTCAGCATTAGGCACGTGGCTATACTCTTCTGAGAGCCTGTGTTAGTCTCTCTGCAGGATTCCAATATTGTGCCTTTTTGACAGCTAAGCAACCAGTTCAGCAGCCTCTAAAGTCTTCCTGCACTGTGGTGTGCTTGTGGAATTGAGAGTTTTGCAGGGATTCCCATCACAGTGACATCTTGATCCAAAGCAGCAGACTTCAGCTGCTGATCCTAATGGCACCTTTAGCCCTACTCTAGCGGTTTGTGCTTTTGCCAGGTTTCAAATGTGCACATTAATTTGCTGATAGGCATGATCCCAGGACATTGTTGCTTGAAAAGTAAATGAAGAACCAATGAAAAGTATATCATGGGCATATATGAGAAGAGAAAGTCCTCTGTGCATGTAATTTCTCTCTCTCTCTCTCTTTTGCAGACAGGACAGGATGGGTCATCCTCCAGACCTGCACCCACCCGCATTCCTGTGTCAAAAGGTATGAAAGCAGGAAAGCCAGTAGTGGCAGCCCCAGGAGCAGGAAATGTGGCAAAATTCGAGCCTCAGTCTATGAAAATAGAACTGAAGAAATCTGCAGCCAGCAGCTCTGCCTCCCTGGGCGGGGGTCAGGGCTGATGGTGTGGCTCAGGGGGTATGTTCTGCAGGTTTTACTGCTACCATGAAGTCAGCCCCCTCCCTGTCTGTGTAGTTGCTCACGTTTGCCTGTACTAATGAAGTCCTGCAGCTGTCACTGACAACAAACTAATAAGTGTGTGCACTGACTACTTAATTAACAACATCCCTTTGTTTTCTTACTGAAGTTTAAAGAAGAAAACGCCATCAGCCTTTAAGCCAGGAAGCTTTTCAGACTAGGAGCTGGCTGGGTGTGACAGCTGTGCTAGGTTATTAATCTAGGTCAAGAATTCTCAGTGATAGACTTGGTCACTTTTTAATAGATTGAAGAAAGTTTGGTCACTTTTACTAGATTGTCTTCCACCTTAAACAATCACTTTCCACCTCTGCTTCTGCATGGAGCACTTTCTCTCCTGACTGTGATCACATTGAGATGCCAAGTTGCCTAGGGAAGCAGTGTAGGAGATGGTGCACTAGGGTCCTGTTTTAATGGAAGTTAGTACCTCAGGTGCAGGAGGGAGGGATGGGAAAAGGGAAAGGATGGGCACTGTGTGACCAACCTTCTCTCTAGGAATCTCCCAACCTAATCAGCATTTCTCAGTGGTGACCTGTTTTCTTGGGGTGTTCCCAGAATTCCAGGGTGCAGGCAGGTTGCACCGTGCTCAGCAGCAGCTTGTTTCTCCCAGAGGGGTTAACACTTGTAGACAGCGCTTACAACCAGGCCCCTGACTTACACATTGGGACACTGACAGCTCAGGGGTCAGATGAAGGCAAGATGAGACAAAAAAAGGTGTTTTGTCTTTAGCAAAACCTTGAGAAATGTTGATCTGGCTAAAAGCAATGCAGTTTCTGCCTGCTCTAAAAGCACTGAAGGCTATGAAGCAGGTCACTCCATTGATTTCACTAGGTCTTCAGTTTTCCTGGTTGGATGGACTTGTGCTGTATTTAAAACCTTAGTTGCCAAGCATCCTTGTGGCTTTGAAGGCCAGTCAGCAAAAACTGCCCAAAAATTGCTATCTAAAGGCACAGCTCAGGTATAGGCAGTGAAAGAGAGAGGGTTTGGTATGGAAGTTACTCTCAGTTATCAGTTGTTTGAAATACTTTGTCTTAAATACAGACTGCCTCACAATACCAAGAAGATCCACCTGTTTTCCTTCCCTCTTTGTTAATTCCTCATTGATATGTTTGCATTTTTAAGCATGTTTTAAGGAATTGTTCCAGCATGGTGTGGATGCCAATGATTGTTATGATTATTTACTTAATAACAGTACGGTTATTAAAGGGCATTTCCATTAAGTGATCAATTTGCACAGAAGAAGGTCACAACCAAAACAATTGGAGCCAAGCAGACTGACAAATAAAGCTCTTAAAGTTTGTATTATCCTCAACCACCACAGCAAGCTGTAAAGGACCCACTGGTCAGGAATTGCTTTCAGGAGGCAAGGCAGGAAGACAACCAATAAATAATAAATACAATTCACAGAAAAAAAAATGCACCAGTAAGTGAAATATTAAATGGCTTCCCGTCTAGGAGAATTGATGGAAAAATATGCCACAGAAGGTCAACAAAATTAATCCAAGCAACATCTGCACTTTGCATTGCTCTCCAATATAAGATCCAGATATGGCCATTACCCCAGCATAAACTGGCATTTTATTCTTCACATGAAGGGCATTTTGTCTGTGGTATAAAAGCTGCTGCCACATCAGAAGAGAAATAAGTTTCTATTTTTACATTTGTAGCTCCTGCAGTACTTATTATTTTTAAGGGTCTGGTTCCTGTGACATCCCAAAGTCAGATTCATAGTAGTAGCATTTTTCATACTACTCAATTCTCAGTATTTCAGATAAAACTTGGAAACTGGAATTATCAAGCAGTATGAGCTACTGTGCCAGAAATACTTCAGACTCTCTCAACTAATTGTTAGAACTTTAAAAGCCTCAATTTGTCAATATATTGTTGCCAAGGTCTTACTGTTCTTATTGTAACATCGACTTTTTATCAGATGTTTGAAGAAAGCACATTATTAAGAACTTTTTTTTGCTGGATATTCACTCTGAAGACTGGCACTGAACCAAGTCTTCAGGTCAAAACAGTCATTTAAAGAATATTGAGAACACAGCCACAAGCTAATGTGGCTGATGCAGTGATGAACTACAGCTGCCTTTAGCCTCCTTTCCAGATCCTTGTTTTGAAGAAACTTCATTCCTTAGTTAACTGTTGCTGTACAAGGCAATATTCTGTGTGTGCCTGCAGTTGAATCATCTGTTTGTTTAGCTAGAGATCTAAGAAACTAAGTCACCTGAAGAAACAATCCAACCTTAACAGGACCTGAAATCCAGGACAGAGGGGATTCAGTTCACAACTGAACCACAACTGCAGGCAGCAGCTGGGGATTGCTCTTGTAGAGTCAGGAGGAATTTGTGAGAGGACTGGAGAAATTCCACACAGGTCAGACCAAGGATCCTGTTATTTTTCCTGGGGTCAGCACAACAACAAAACCTGCTGCTGCATAGAAGAACCTTGAGCAGTTGAAATCAGGCGACTTGTTTAACTCTTAGCTAAAAGTATTTAGTTGTACTGAAAATTTTTGTTTAAAATGTTTGTTAATCTGTTTTAATTGATCCGAGATGTGTAAGATGAAGGAAAAAAAGAAAGCCTATAGTTCAGAAGTCTCAAAAGTTGAAGTGTAACTGTCTTTATTGGAATTTCCTATGAACTGAACACAGTTACATGTAGTGATTACAGTGAGATTCTCCATTCAGTAGACCAGCTCCTGAAGGCAGTTCAGACAACCAAGTCTAAATAAAATGCCTAAGTCTTAGAGGCATCCTGAAGATCTTCCTCGAGTTCTTCCACTGCTCTTGTCTAGTCAGTGTTTCAGTTGTGACTTAGAACTGCAGTCTCTGAACCTAACCAAGATCCATAATGTACATATTATTGTATTTCCTCTCAGGGCTTAAAGTGAGACCCACAATTTCATGGTCACTTACAGTCAGGATGTAACTCCACTCTGGAGTCAAAAGTCACAGTCCTGTCTTTGTCGCCTCCAGTCAAGTACTCTCTTCCATGTGGATGTCCCTGGAGCTGACACAAATGTCTGAATTTAACTGGGTAGTGATCTGAACTAAAAGGAATCTGGCAAAAAGCATACAGCCTTGCATTTGACATAGCTTAGTTCCAGGCTCTTGAGCCAGAAAAAGAAAGAAGACTGGCATAGAAAACCAGTGGCTGTTTTAAAGTGACTGTGGAGTCGTGAATGCCTCCTGGTAGATCAAATACCACACAAATGCAGCACTAGTGCTGCTTATTTTAAACATGTTTTGATGGAAACCTTTCTTCAAAGGTAAGAGACTCAAACCCACCTCAGCTGCAGCCAGGTTCACCAATGGCACTGGCAGCTGAGGAGGAAGAAGGTGACATTCTCATTCCCTCCTGTAAGGGCTGTGCTGTTCTGCATGGAGGGCTTCAGTATACACTGGGCAGAAACAGAGTGGTTGAGTGGTCAGGATATTGAACTAGGAGGAGGGAGTCCCCCTGGATTCTGGTCCCTGTTCCAAAGGCTGCCTTTGAACCTGGCCTTTTGTGAAAAGAAGTCTTGTAAGATGAAGTGCCTGTGTTCATCCATCTGGTCTTCATTGATGAGTGGCATTCAGCACATCAACCAGTTTCCAGAGGAGGTTCTTCCAGTTTAATGGAAAGGGCAACAGAGAAGAGGATCAAGACCTTAGCAGTGCCCCACCATACAGCGTCAAAAAACGACCACAAGAGAGTCTGTCAGAAATCCCACAAGGACAAGCTTTGTTCAGAGCTCAGGTTTACTAGGCACCAAACAATCAAACTCTGATACACCAAACCACAGGAATAAATCAGGGCCTTTTATTTACAGGGCTTCTTGTGTATTCCGCATTTACTGGGCTACAGTGCAGAAACCAAGCCATGCTCTGCCCAGGTGATCATCTAGAACAACTCATCATCCTGCTTTCTCTGTCTTACCTTTTTCTCTGTGTTAATACATATATATATATATTTTACTTAAGTGGAACAGTTCTGGTAGCAAAATGCACTCAACTCAGAGCAGCAATGGTAATTACAATGCTTCAGCAGAAACTGAGGTGGCTGAGACCCAACCTTTGTATTTTTGGTGGGATTGTGTTCACTGGGGGATGCCCTGCTCTGGTTGCATGTCCAAGTGAGCAGTCATGGTAACTCAAGGCCAGCAATGGGAACAGGTAGCTTAGGACAACAGGGTAAGGTGGAGAGGATGAAGAGCAGGGAAAATGCCAGCCCACTCATGAACAGCAGACACGGGCTGAGAAGATGCACCCGCAGCAATCCAGATGATCTCTGTGATCTTAAATCTACTAACAAGGTTTCTGCTGTGTTCCTGAGGTCAGATCACATCACCTGAATTAGTTGCATAAGAGTATTGCTAATAAAGTCATCACCAGAGCAATACACTTGAGTGTCACTGAGAATGAGGGAGCACAGAGCTTCAACCCTATTGCCTGGGGGATTTCTCTCTGATGGGTAAACATGCTAAATAAATAATAAATAAATAAAAAACCCAAAACAAACCACCAAACAAAGCACTCTGAGATTTTATTTATTTTGCCCACTTCTTTTTTTTTCTCCTTTTGGGACACCCATTAGTGTGAGTGTTCAAAAAACAAAGAAGACTTTGTGACTCTTCTGAATATTTCCATTTCATTTGTACATGACCATATTTAAACCTCAAACCACTTCCAGCACATAGTAATTAGCAGAATGTGAGTAATCTCTGAAGTCACATTAAATGTTGATTCATGCCAGCTGGATGCCAAGTCATGCTTCTGCCTTCTGACTACTCTACACGAGTTCTAAAGGGTGCCATGAATACCCAGGAATTGTGATCAGATGCGACAGCCATGTCTTTAGAGACAGCAAGCTACTGTCTCTCTGGCTGTCAGGTACTTGGTGTAAGTTGCAACAGTCAGGACAATTTTCAGAGCAATTACATGTTCCCATCACACATCAGTGGCTGATTTCATTGAGTCACTTTGAAACCTGTAGTTTGCTGGCAGCAGTTTCTGTGAGCTCATCATTCAGATCTGTTTTCATTTAGGGGAGTGTTTTTCTCCTCTGTGTCAGTGTGAGTTATCCTCTTTCACTCAATTTTGCCTGAGCTGTCTCAGGAAAATCTATGTGCAGCATTTCTCATTATAGATGTTTAACTTCACTTGGAATCTTCTTCCCTCCACACTGCTCTACTTGGCTTTTTGGAAGATTCAATCAGGGTTAACTGCTCTCAGATGCAGAGTTGCCAGCTCTGAGAGGCAGGTGTGAGTCACTCAGGTATGAATGGTTCTTCACTTTAAAAACTCTTCAGGATTATTTTATATAATACTGATGTATGACTCTCTTCTGTTGCTTGGGTGTGTGTTGTCAATGGTACATACATGTTTGTATTATCTGATGTTATTTGTTTGTATATATTGTAAGATTAAATTAAACTCCCTATGGTCAAATGTCAGTTGATGTGCTTTGTTCTGTGAACTGGTGTGTGTGTTTTATGGACCAGCTGTTAATGAGGTTTCCCAGAGTTCCATTTACATCAAAGGGACTGAAAGTAGAATTAGCAGTTTTACATTAAGTTTTCTTTTTTTTTCTTTGAATTTTTTTGTTGTTGTGACTTTGAGTAAATGCACAGCTCTTGAAATATTCACATCTATAATCCTAGAAAAATTACATCATCAAATCCTAGAAATATAGTAATATTCCTACAGAGGATGGTCTAACAGAACTCTGAAAAAAATCTATAATCTTAGCTTAATTACTCCTCAGACACCTCTTTTAATAACTAGTGTGTGTCAATGTGTGTGTATAATATATATTTTATATATATAAGCATTTGAAGTAGAAACAACTGATAAACTAAAAGCATACATTTAAATGTGTGAGAAATGAGCAAATGAATGCTAGGAGTGGAAATGATGTGTTTTTTTAAATGACTTCTGCTCTTTTCTGCATAGTTGCTGTATTTAGTCTGCAGGAGGAAGATGGAATCAGAAACTACTGTAGCTTTGCTGTTCATTCAGCATGCTGCTTTGGTTCTTTTTGTATCTAAACTCTGGATTAATAGATAATGTGCATAATGAATAGTAAGAAAAAAAAGTTTCATGTAGAGTTTGTGTGACTCCCATTGAAGTTAATGGGAGAGTCTGCCTGAGGTTACAATCTGATATCAAGTAAATGCAGTTTTTTCCATCATATCCACAACAGCTTGAAGTCAGAGAGCAGCATTGGTTGTAAGGTAAAATTGTACTGTAGCTTCTGCTCCTTTCACAGTCATTGCTCAAATTTGGTAGAGCTGATATGTATATTTTACCGAAAATAATTTGTTATTGATAAATTATATGAAAAAAAAACACCAAAAACCATCCCACCTTTCTATTTGGGGAATTCTGTTGTTTCTTTTGCCTTCCCATGTTCTCTTGACCGTGGTCCTAGCTCTGCTTTTCAGATTCACCTTGTCTGCACAGCAGCCCTGGGATCTGCCATCTAGTGGCAACGTTCTGGCACTCAGAGAACATGGAAAACGTGGATTTTTATTTAGTTCTTACAACGTAACTCAATCAAACATCTTGCATAAATTAGTTAGAAAGCAGAGGTGACTAAAAAGGTAGAGAGGAATAATGATATGATCACTGTCATTTCCTGGGTCCTCTAAATTTTGACAAAATCCTCAAGACTATTAATAGAGAGGAATCTTAAACATAATTTCAATTAAGAAAATGAGTTATTTCTGAAAATGTATTACTGCATGTTTCTAGTTAGCATCGGTACAGTTATATTATTTGAAATCCATAAAAGACACCTTTTCAGATAAAAATGTCATTGATGGTTAAATTCTTACAAGTTGCCTTGTAACAGACAGAAGAATAGAACCCCCCATCGTGAGTATTTCAGCAGAGCCCAGAGATGAATCAGGATCAGGAATCTCCTCTGTTAACAAACTCAACCCACCCTGTCAAGGCCCATGCCAACACTAGGTTTTGCATGCTGTGGCTGAAACTTCTCCTTGTTAAAGTCAGAAACAAAATTCAATTAGCCTTGCTGAATAAAACCAGCGTGCTTCTAAGCCAGCTCTAAATACAGAGTGGGAAATTCCCCCACTCCTCTTCCTCACCCCTCTTTTGGAACTGCCAGCAGGTTTAAGATGGATTTGCTTAGACAGGAGACAACCCCAAGTCTTCTTCTGCCTGCTGGGGTGTGAGGCTGTAACCTTGGTGACCCAATCTGTTCAGTTTTATTGTTCATTTTCCCCACGGGTGGCCAAATGATGATGTTGCCATGGAAGTGGGAGCCCCTGAGGCCTAGCCTGGTACTAAGGCAGCATTAGCAGGGACAGTTTGTCACAGCCAGTGGTGTGAATCCGTGGGACATTTCCAGGAGAGACAAGCTCTGCAGTGCCACTGCTTGCTGTGTGGGAGCTCCTGGTGCTTTAGCAGTCTGACAGAAGGGATGTTTTGCTCTCTTCTCTTGTAGAGAGTGTCTTCATCCAGCAGTTACGCGTGAGCTCTAGATGAGCTGGCAGCCTCTGCTCCTGCCACCTGCCCTCCTTGCCCCGGGATGGATCCTGTGCCAGCTCTGCCATCAACACCAGGGTCACTTGTGCTGCTGCTGCTGACTCCTGGAAGCGTTCACTGCTGCCATGGGATCTGATACGGGCTTTTTTGTGACAGAACTTTAAGAATGAAAGGCCTTGCTGGAAAAGTACAGAGAGAGAAGCAGTCTTTCTGCCAGCTGAATTTCACTTCTATTTGCAAAGCCTAAAGCACGTTGATTCTGTTTTGATGTTTGCCATATAATTTATTTTTATAACACACTTTGTAAAGTACCTGTTCCAAAGCTGCAATTCCTGCTGTCCACGGCGCATGGATTTGTAGAATACACTGTCAACCGTGCAATTTCATATTTTTGTAATAGAGTAATGTAAAGAAAGAAAAAATTAACTTCACAATGTTACGTGTTTAAATGGAAAAATACTCAGCACATATATTATTATTTTTTTGCCACCATGAGATTCTGTGAGACTAAATACTCTTTGAAAAGACTGCTGTATGGAATTTGTACTATGGCAGAATATTTCTTGCACTGTGTGATGGTTTGGCATAAAATTAAGTATTCAAGTCCAATGCCTTGAAATACAACCAGATTTGCTTGTTTTAAACAATGTAAGCCAGTTTTTAAAGCTGTGATTTTTTTTTCTATATAACGTATGTTTTTACTTCTGCCTGTACCAAAAAGAGTTGATTTTCATTACACTGTAACTAATAAATTTTCACAACTATGCAAATGTAGTGGAGTGTCTGAATTTTTGCTTGCAAGAGGGTAATTTTGTTGGCATAGTTGACACTTCAGCTGGTACACCACCTTTTTTAAAGAGTAATTTGTTTTTTTTTATGGCAGACAACGTATGCCAATAACACAGTAGTGCCTGCAGGTCATATTTTAGAGGAATTCCAGTTTTCAGAGAGTAATATGGGTGAGGTGAATAAAGTTTAGTATGTGCCACATTTCAGTTTACTGCAGTGGGATGAACATTGTCATGGCCCAGAGCTTCTGTTTCCAAAGCATTCCTTGGGAACCAAAACCTACTTCAGCTTTTAAATATAAGTCAGATAGAAGTAAAATCTCATTGTGAAATTAAGTCTAAATTTAAAATGTTCCAACAAAGAAGAAAATATTGTTTTCTTGTCTAGATTTTAATACAGAGCTGATTTAGTGTGAGTGTAAGTTGTCCCCTTTTGGTTTATTATTCCTAAACAAATATATAAACATTTATAGTCTTTAAATATTCAGTTTTTAAGCTTTACCAAATAAAAGTTTGCTTAAAGCATAAATACAGTCATGGTGTATTTGAAGTAATTTTGATTTAAAGATATTTTTGATGCACTGCAGTGTTTTGGAGGAGGAGAGTGGTTGACACTGCTCATAAAAGATGTGTGATCTACACCATTTCATCACTGACAGGGGCTTTTCACACAGGATAATAAATTCTGATCCAACACCTGGCAAGCAGCTGAAATATTCCACAGCAATGCCTGCAGGGTAAAACTCACACATGCAAAGGATGCTGTGACGTGTGTATTTCATCTCCAAAGCATTTGTATTCCTGGACAGCTTTTTTACATTACCTAATTGGGATATGAATTTAAATAAGTAATAAGCCACATAATTAGCATATATTCTGGGGACACAGTCGGGAAGGAGCTTGTTAATCTAGACTAAATAGGTGATAATTTCTACAAGTATTGTAATTTTAAGGAAATATTCAGGAAGTGCATTCACACCAAGACAATGTAGAGGCTGCCTGGGGCTATAGATAAGGGTTGGGGTTTTTTTTATTTCAATGCTTTTAAGCAGTTGAAAACCAATGAAAGAAATACTTTTGCTTTTAAAGATCTCTTCCTGAGGATTGAAAGACCTGTACTAGTATAATTATAGGTGATAGGGTTTTATTCCATTAAAAAAAAAATACTTTGATCTCTAGAGGCAAAATCTGCAGTCAGTGGATTTTTATTTTGCCTCATGGTGAAACACAGACAACAGAGAAGACAAAACTGCCTGTTGTGTAGAACCATCTCTGATGCAGAAAAGAGATAAAATAGAGGTTACTGCCCTGACTGTTCCACCTCCTGCTGTGAATTGCTGCATTTTATCTCTTTTTCTAAATTGTAACATTAGAAGTTTAAGATTTATTATATATTAAATATAGATAATATTTAATGCTTTACATTATGTAGATTTGCTCCCTGAAATAATCTATTTGGCAGTTAATGCATTTTATTTGCCTTGCCTGTTTTATATATAAGGGGTTTAAACTGCCTAAGGTTTTATTTCTTTAGAGTTTATTTTAAAAAGCATTAATTAGTTGTATCTTTCCTAGACATAAGTGGACAAAGTGATTGGGTAAGTGCCAGAAGATCATCTGGGGGCTTAATGGAATGAAATTAAAAAGGTAAATTCCAGTTGGTGATCTTTTGGATTAACTACAATACAATTGCTTTTTTGTACTATTCTAAGTCTCATTTTATAGCCCTGAAATCAGTTTGCCATTCCACATATTAAAAAATGAGCATTATAAATACATGTTTCAGTAACTATTTTTCAATTTCTCTACCCATTCATCTTAATGACTGCACACAAACCAATGCAAAGTGCACTACATTGCATAGCACCTCATTGTAAACATTTCATGAACACAAAATTTGTTGGTTGCCCTTCCTGGATATAGATGCTTTAGTGTAAAACTGTGAAATAACATCCAGCCAAACCTTAGCTTGCCAGTGAAAAAGTAACATCAACCCACTGAAGTATTTATGCTGATATCTTTTATTTCTCTAAAGAATGGAAGTGACATATACCCTGTGAGTGCATCCAGATGCTACTAAGTTAGTAATTATTTTGGCAAAAAGAATGTTTCTAATTAACCCAGTTGTTACAGTAAATGGATGTGTGGGTCAAGCTTAGAGACCAACACAGATACAACCAATTAAAAAGAGACAGCTAATAGTGGATCATACCTGTAGGATATGTTAAATGGCTTTTGCTGTTTCAGATGGTGCAGATGAGCAAGCAGAGATTAGCTCAGACACCTCAATGGCAACACTTTACCTGCATCAGGACACGGCCAGAAGGGTGGATACCACAGCTCAGAATCTGACATCACCACTGGGTGGTGAACTCCTGTCCTCTCCTTTTCCCACATTCCCAGGTTCATCCTGTCTGAAATGTCTCCCCTGCAGGTCGGCTTGAAATTCAGCCATTTTAGCTGAATGTTGTGACTGAAAACAGAAGATACCACAAGCGTGACAGCAGGGACAAGAGGCTTAGCTAGGAGGAGTGACAGCAAAAGGCAGGGCTCACAAGGTAGCAGAATACATCAGGAACAAGACACAGCTTTAGAACAGATGCCACAAGGAATTAGGTTTTGAAGCCTATATAATGATTTATGCAGCAAATTTAAGGTGGTCTCCAACCTTAACGATTCTATGATAAATTAATTACTCATCTTTAGATGCTTAAGTGTCCAAATTTGCCATGCTGTCTATGAATGGCCTTGGGAGTCTCCAGAGATCACATTTGCACAAGTCACTTGCTCCCCCTAGAGGTCTCTGGTGATACTTTCGACTCGAAGTAAAAGACGTTTATTTTAGGGAAACTCTTCGACAGGCAGCTAAAAAAAATCTGAGACTGGCTAACATAAAGTTACTTAATGAAACAGTTTTATTTATTTTTCCTAAAAGCAAGTAAACACATAAATAGCTAAGTGGATTTTCACTGCACTCTGTATGTAAGGACTACAGTCACAGAACCAACCTGGAGGTGGCAGTGAGAAACAGGGGCTTTCAGTGGTGCATTTATTGCTCGATAAAGTGGCTGCTCTGGGACACAAATGCAACCTGCCACACTGCTTTACACGAGGGGGACTAATGACTTCAGGAGAAGCTGGATTAGCCTTGAAGGGACAGTGCTGATGGGATCTGCACCCACTGCACTGGATAGAATCATAGATTCACAGAATGATTTGGCTGGAAGAGACCTTCAAGATCATCAAGTCCAGCCATTAACCCTGCACTGCCAGGGTC
>JANHGL010005907.1:0-12175 GCA_024611195.1 Ceyx melanurus | reverse complement strand
AAGAGGGACACAGACAGTTTAAGAATTCTGTGGGTCAGAAAAAATAAATATGATTTGTTTGTCCCAAGCATGTGTGGCGGACAGTTCTATATATATTTTTTTATATATATATATATATATATATATATATATATATATATATTCTGGTGCCTTATGTAGATTTTTCCTTGTTTGTATCCTTGCTAGTTGTATATATATTAATCTATTATTTTTAATGGAAGCTATTATGGCTTTGGAACTTCGGTGAGTGATATTTATAACCTCAGCTGTATAGATACTGCTAACAAATCTTCCGCCTCCCTTAAATAACAGTTAAAAATGATTGCCAACTCACATCAAGTGAAGGAGCTACTTAGCAACAGTGTTGACTTATGCTGGTTGAAAAAGCCAACAAAACATTTCATTTTAGAAGTAAGTTCATTGTTCAGTGTTGTTAGTAGGAAATCAAGTCTTTAATTTTACATTCTTTCGCAGTCTCTCTGTGTTTACACTGGACCACTGCTAATGGCTGCCAACACCATGTAAATTCAGCTGAGTTCTCAGACATATTTCTGCAATAGTTCTAGCAGAAATAAAAAGGCTACGTTGCTTATCAGAGGCCCATCCTATGAATTTTGGTCGTTTTTTTGGAACAAATGTCCCATAGCCACACAATTAGTATTTTTAAAAGAGAACTTGTTTGTTTCCACCTTGGCAAAGTGAGAAATGAAGCTTTTACAAGTGTCCAGGAGGAGCAATGCTAAGAAAAGCTGTCCAGCTGCAAGGCTGCAATTATGTCATCATGTGTGGGAGTGCACGAGTCAGGGACCAGCACTAAGATAATATTTCTCTCCTCTGATAAAGTCAGCCTCGTTTATTATGTTAACCTTGTGTGTGCATTGCTGCACTATGTGCTACTGATAATATTACTTAAGAGAGTCTCGGGTGAAAAGGTCTTTGTAAAGTGCTTTATAGATAGATTAAGAGTCAATTAAATCCACATTTCAGATGAATAAATCAACCCCAAACCCTCTGTTGTGCTCTGCCTCAGTGATGTAGTTCAGAATGAGAAATATAATCCTTGGTTTGCAAACATGAGTTGGTAGCTATTTCTAACAGCTAAATGGCTTTCTGGTGCTCCACTTATAATCATTGCTCAAAAGACAATAAGAAAAATTGTCTGAGTGCCAGAAATGATAATTTAGATAGAAATGCTCCCTGGTCTGTTGCCAAACACTTAGAAAGGTTAATAAAAACATTAATACAGTGCTCTACTGGAAAAGTGGGCATTGTTATCTCAGATTATAAACTTACCTTAGTCATAAACTTAGATTCCATTTTCTAAGCAGGAATAAAGTTAAATGGAGAATTTGAAATAAAAATAAATGGCCTGACAAGGAAAGAAGAGTTTATTGGACTGAATTTGAAAATAGCTGCAATTTTGGCTTCATGCATAGTCTATAAAATAAGGAGTCTCTTTATACAAAACAGAATAAAATGTGAACCCATAAAGATTCTGCATAGCACATAAAAATACTCTTTCAAGACTTGGTGATGTTTTACTGCACGTGATGCCTGCAGGGTGTATTTTGAGGGTGGCAGGAGCGTGGCAGATTCTGGAGTGTTGAGTAGTGTCAGGTGTTTATTATCCTCAGATCTGAAATAGCTGCTTTCAGCAGGTGCTGGGCTCAGGAGCATACCTGTTTGGATTATATATTGCCTGTGAAGAGTTTGCAGAGTGGCTCAGTGTCTCTCCAGCCTTCCTGTAGGACCTCTGTATGCAACAGAAGGCTGCTCTGAGGGCTACCTGGAGCCTTCTCTTTCAGCTCTGAGTCTTTTTTATCCACCACTAATCCCCAAGGGTTTAATTCACTAATAACCCTCCAGTTGGAGGGGCAGAGTGTGATGCAAGCAATCTTCTTCCCCTGCATGCTCCTGTTATGATGCTCTGGTATTGCTCCATAAACTGCTTACACTGCCATCATCTGAAACTAGTGCTTCCTGCTGAAATGCTTAAATGCTTTTTAAATTGCACCATATTTATTTCATTGTCTGATAAGAGTTCCATTTTATGTCCTTGCACCTCTTGAAAGTATGGTAATGAGATATTTGTGTATATTTGCTGCTCGCCGTAACAAAAGCCAGATAAACATAATGGAGAAGGAAGTGATAAATCTACCTGAGTTTATGACTTGGCCCTGTTCAAGTGGCAAAGTTAATAGAAAAGATTTCTTCAAGCATAAAAAGTATAAAATGAGATAAAACTAAAATAGCTAAGTGAACAGAGAGGAAAAATGTATCACTGCCTGTTAATTTCAGACAACATATTTTTCCATAAAACAGCCTCACAGGGGGGTGATACTTATTGTTCTTTTGAAAGCAATTACTCTGCTGTGCAGTACATTACACTGTAAAAAGCCCACACTAATATACAGCAATAATAATGATGCTTTAAAGCGTCCCCTGTGTGCTGTGATGTATCTACTGCTAACTCACACAGTAAATCTAAACAGTTCAACAAACACCACAGAGTGTTTCTGGAGGGCTTCATCCAGCTTGTCTCATTTAGCATCTGTAACAGTGCAACACTGCTTCTGCAGTTCACTTGGAGCAGCAACACTCACAAAGTTTATTTAAATTTTTCAGAAAATAATTATAGAAACAAAACCACTGTTGAAAAAACAGATCCATGACTGAATAATAAAGCATCATAAAGAAGAGTTGTAGGAATTAGACTTGACAACTATTTTATATTGGTGCTGCAGGGTCCTCTGTACCAGTCAGTCTTTACTCTTCATTTTAGACCATGAAAAATGTTAGACTATTTAAACCTACCATTAAAATAATTGCCTTATCTCTAATAATCACTCACTTTAAAGCAAATTTTCCAATACTCATTTTCTTATTTGACTATTATAAATTATTTTTTCTCCCTTCATGACTAAGTGGAGAGATCTTGCAGGTGTAAGTTGGAGCAGGGGAGGTTTAAATTGGATATTAGGAAAGATGTCTTTGTTGAGAGTGGTGAGGCTTTGGAACAGCCTGCCCAGGCTGTTTAAAAAACATCCAGATGGGGCACTTCAGGACATGGTTCAGTGTTCCTGATAATACTTAGTAGACACTTGGATTTGATGATCTTTAGGTTGTTTCCAACATGACTGATTCTATGATTCTGTGTGTTATCCCCTGCAGTGTCAGGGGAAGACAATGGGACAAAAACTCACAAGTTGAGATGAAGATACTAAGAGTTATCATTTATTATCATTGGCAAAACAGACTCAAATTGGGAAATATTTTATTTATTGCAAATTAAACAGGTTAAGGTAGTGAGAAAACAAAGAGCCAAACATCAGAACACCTTTTATCCCCTCTTTCCTAGATTCAGAAATTCACTTTCTTCACTTCAAACTCCTGGGAGTTGTGGAGAGTTGGTGGGAAGAAGTTATGGCCAATTGATAAGGGGTTCTTTCTGCCACTTGCCTTTCACACTTTCCTTTGTCCCACTGTGGACTCCACAGATCTCTGCTTCAGCATCTTGACCCCTCCTCTTCATACTTATCTTTAGCATTGTCACTGATGTAGGAATTGTCCTTTGTATGACTTTAGTTTCTGATCAGACCTATTAGCTGTATTTTATTTAGCTCTAGTTTATTTAGCTCTATTTATTTAGCTGTATTTTATTTACATAAGACCCAAAGCAAAGCCACTCTTAGTTAATAGTAGTTAACTTATTGCTAAGAATAATGGCTTTAGATTAAGGTTTAGTGTTTATATTAACCCTAAGCAGGTTCAGGAATCAATTATCAAGTGCACCTATGGTTCATATAAAAAAACCAACCTTCCCCCTTTGATTTATAGTGTAGAAATAATACTTCTTTGTTTGTTTGATTGGTTTTTTTTTAGGCAATATCACTTGGAGGTAATTTACCATGTAGCTGTAGCACTGAGGCTGAGGTTATCACCAAAGAATATGGACAACTAATGTAAGTTTCATAATACCAAGCAGCAGTTCCAAAGTTTAGCTTGATTCACTATTGAGTCTATCTGTTCCTATTTCCACAAAAAAGGAGTTTTTGTCTGCACTGCTGTATCCATCATATCAGAATTCTCCTAGGTGCTGATAAACAGCTTTCTGTGATAAGGGATGGAGCAGTAATGGCACAATCTGTGCAGCAAGATTGATCTCTTATTCACAGAGTGATTTTGGATTGCCAGGAGGGACTGCCTGCTGCAAGAGGGGAACATCTTCAGCTAAATTGAATAATAACGTTGCTGTGGGGCTGGAGCACTTTGTGCAGGATATGTGGTTGCCTGAAATCTCTTTATTTTCATAATCATCAAAAACGTGTCAATACTGCAGAATGGTTCTGGTTTGTACAAATGAACCCTGGGAAACAGTTCTTTATACACAGCATAGAGAAGCCTCATTCAAGTCAGGAATTTAGGAGGAAAAGGTCTGGCATTTTCATATTTTGTTCCGATTTCTGTTCTGAAAGGCTCTGAAAATATGGGAAAGAAGAATGTGGGCACACATTCTGTGATTAGGCACTTTCCACAGACTTTTGAGCTTCGTTTCCTTAATCTCATTAAACGTTATTTGCACAGCAGGCACTTTCTGAGAGAAGCTTTCATTTCAGCTGGAGATTTCTTCAGTGAAACCTCTGGAAATCAGAAGCTCTATTAATACAGTCTTTTTCTTTCTATTTCTCAGCCTATGAAGACGATTGAAAAATGCATATTTAAATATACACATTTTAAATATAATTTTTTTCATCCCTGATGTGAAGATTCACCGTGTTTCATTTGATAGCCCTTTAATACATTATTCAGAGTTGTTGCAATCAGTAGGCAACCGTGTTCATAGGCTCAAAGAACCTCCCCATTATCTCAAAGGAAGATGTGAATTAAACTTTAGTTAGCAATTCATGTGCAGAACCTTGCATTAAACATTCATCGTGTTTGTCAGAGGCAAAGGAAGAGGGAAAAAGACTAAGAAAAATCTCTGTACAGCTTTCTGAAGCATTCAACCACAATGAGATTCTTACCTTGCTAATTTTAATTGTCTTCTCTCTTCTACCTTCACGAGGCAGGGATGCTCTGTGGGGTTTGCTTGGGCTTCTGAGGATGTGCAGAACAGGCTCTTCTGTTCTTCCTAGGAAAAGCTCACTGATGGAACACGGAGGGAGCTGAGGAACAGGACAGCAGTCTGGTACAGCACTGCTAGTCCTAGCTGGACACTCAAGTCTTCTGCTTGAAGCTAAGCAAAAATAATTATTTTGATATTAATAATTTTTATGTTATTAATTTTACATCTGTGGCTTCAAAGAGTGTAAGTGAGAAGAACTTGGGCCCTGAGACCAAAGAGGTGATTTTGGGTTCAGGTTTAAATTAAAACAGCAGTATATTGTAGCAATCTACTCCTTCAAAAGGCTCTAAGGAATTTTTCTTGATCTAAAGAATCTTCTACAGTATCCTCTGAGTTTATTGACACAACAACTGCTGCTAATTCAGTAATAAAAAGTAATTGTACTTGCTAGGGTTACCACTGACTTCAGACCATGGAAACTGCCCTTTACCCCAATTTTACTTTTCCAAGTAATATATTCCCAGAATCTTCAAGACTATTAGGACTAATGAAGTGAGTTTTCAAATAAACAAAGACCTTTCTTTTCTCTTGTAAAAAAAAACCTGATACAACACTGCAGTGACTACCACAGGCTCAGAAGACAGGAATTTAATTTCATATTTATTGCCTATGACAGAAAAAATCTAGACCTTACAACACATGCAAAGGTTTAGTGGTTATCAGACATTCTTGAGGCTAGCCCTTTGAATTACTGTAAGACAATTCCAATGTTATCAATTAAATGCAATGAGTTTAAGGTGTGTTAATGGAGATTCAGGTTGACATTAAAAAGAATAGTCATGAAAACACTGAGGATGCCCAGAATATATTGTCTAGGTAAAATTAGAGTCTGTATCATTTTAAAAGCAGGTTGGAAAACCCCTTTGGTTGTTGCATTATTTTGCATCCATTCCATTATATTAACTGGAGTTTATTCTAAATGCCTGGGAGTCATCCCACTCCTCTCTTTGGTGATCTCATGAGTATATGCATCCTATCATGTCATAAGAGAATTAGGAAGTCCTCAAATTTCTGCTTAATAGGTTTACTTCTAAATTATATTAATCTAAGAAGAAAACCCTGAAACTCTAACAGTAGTTTGTGACTAACAAAAAATATTTAAAATTCTTTGATATCCAGATTAAAAAGAAACCTAGGTAATGTCATTTCTAATTTGTTTATGATTTCTTATGCATTCAGAATTTCTATGCCAAATGTTCCTTGCACAATTGAGATAACACAGGCTATTCAAGGCATGAAGTGTTATTATTCCTGTGTCTAAAATACCTGTGAATAAAAGTCTTTGTCCTGTGAGACTATCACATTTTTTTCAAACTAATTCCTGCTCCTAATGTAGGTGCAGTTCTCTTTGAAATTCTTGTCTGGACTGGATCAATTACATATTACATCCTGCAGGAGAAATACCTTCAGATAAGCATAGAGAGCTTGATTTGAAATTAAAAGTTGAATCTTTTATTAAGTGGAAAAAGCAAGCTGCTTTATTTCTTCTTGGTGATTCTGCTGCGGGCAGTCTGGGCATCCTGGAGCATGACTGAAATGGGAGCAGTGCCCTAACAATCACTGATCAATCAAATGAGAGGCATAAAACAGCCATAATTTAGTATAAAATCAGCCTTTTTACTCTCTCACCAGGGACTCCATTTTCACTGTGTATTTTTCATTCTTTTTTTTTAATATTTTCTTTGCTTGCAAGTGGCAAGCTTTCTGTAACAGACACTCTGTGCAGCGACAGCTTCAGCAGCTATAATTGGGGGAATACATTAATACAAACATGAATACTGAAGGTGGAGGAGAGAAAAGAATCAGAAAGAAAAAACAAAGCTCGAGTAACAAATGAGCTACACATGTCAATTGAGCTTCACTTCATGAAGAAGCAAGTGTATAAAATATCTAAATCTTTTGTAATTAGCACTTCTTTCAATATGTTTGATTTTACAGTAATTCTGGTATGGCAATAACAGGTGTTCTACTGATAAAATTAATCTCAGAAAGAATAGTAGTTTAAGAAAGTTAGGTTTTAATTATGGCTTCTCTTACACATTTTTTTTTCTGGATCAGTATCAGAATTTTATACTATATGGTGCTTTATCTGAACGGATCTAACTCTATCTTAAATCAATAATGACTGTACTTATTTGTCCTTTTGGGATCACATTCCAGGAATTTACACTTCCAATCAAGGGAAACTATCTCTGTAGCTTGCATATTTTATATTTAATTGAATCATTTTTACACTAATTAATGCACCAATATTGTTAGCTTAACTCCTTTTTTCCCCCAGTACTAATTATACTTATAAATTTTTGAGAGGCAAAAAGAGTCACAAACATCAACTTGCAGCCAAAGAGGTAACTTGCCACCAGTAAAACTGCCCAAAAGGGCAGAAAGCAAGCCAAAAATCTTCTCTTTGTGTTATCCCAGTCGCAAATTTTCCTGGGAATCCATTTACCCATAAAAATTGTGGCTTTAGCTTTTATTCTGAGGTGGGATGACAAAGGTTTTCATTATTTTAGAGAGAAACATTTTATTTTCTATTGCTGTTTATCCAGAAAGCCATTAGGCAAGTAATAGACTTAAACTCAAATATTTATGAGTGTCCTGCTATTGCACATTATATTCACATGCCATTGAAGAGCCTTGATGTAGTAGGATAAACAAATCAATATATGAATAGTGACTTACCTGGAAATCCAAGCACTTCCTATGCATCTGACATCAGTGTATGAATTTCAGTTGTGCCAGACTACAAATGTAGAGGTATGTTTTAATAATCCCATTCACATTCTGCTTTCTCTCTTTTCAATATCCTGGGACTTTGTGAAAATAAGAGAAAACGTAGGTAGAATGTGACAGGATATTATTCAGAGAGCTTTCACTAATCCCTCTTCTTCCAGCTCACATTCCACTGATGTAATTTTTCTAGGAGCTGTTGTTGAAGAGCAATGGCATATTATAGAACTATTATTTTATCTCACTGGAAGGGTGAAGGGAATGTTGTAATCTTCTAGTAGACTCACATATGAATTCATGAGACAATTTTGAAGTTATTTTACTAATACCTAAATCAATACATTCTTTTTGCACCGAAACCTTGGAATAAGTAGCTACACTTGTAGGGAATGCACATTTTATGGAGAAACCAGAAGAATATTCCATTGCAGAAGACTTTAAAAGGCCTAATTGATTTTTTTAAAATACTGCCAAATACATATGTTTTCCCACAGTTGAACTTCTACAGAGTACTTTGCTACACTAAAATAAATCATCTTAAATTTCCATCAGGCATGCAGACATCCTGCACTCTGCAACCTGCAGTGCTCAGCTCTTCCTTGTGACACCAGCTGGAAGAGACACTGGTCAGTACAGGTAGGAGCTTTATTAGCCAGGGGTTTCTGTCATGTTGATAGGTACTCTAAGAAACTCATTCCCCTCAGTTAGGCACGACTTGGCAGTAGCAGAGGCAAGGTTAAATCTTAGGTGATGGAATGGCAGATGAGGACAGAAGTGTAAAGATTTTACCACGTGGCATTTCCTTGGCACCTACATTCCTACCTTTATGCTCTGCTGGTGCTCCACACAAACTGATTTTGCCTTACTTATTCCCAGTATTCATCTCAGATGCTTTGAGAAGGTTTAAGTGCAAGTGAAGCACTGAACATTACAGCTGCAAAACCCAGGTGCTGCACTGTGACATCCATTTTTCTAGCAAGAGCAGCTGGACACTTGGGATCTGCTGCCCAGCTGGAGCCCAGGGGCCTTTGCTAGGCCTCTCATTGTCAAGAATTTGTTCAAGTTTATATATCTAAGAATAAAATCCTGTTCAAATTTCTCATGATCTTTTCCACATGTAAAGCCCTATTATGGTACAAAGGAACTTGTCCAAATTCATTGGATTTAAGCTGTACAGAACTTTTAAGGACCCACTACTTCAGCTAACTCTCATCATCCATATGCTGCAGAATATGCCACAGCAAAGTGCATTTCTGTGTTATGTCAACCTTTTATTCCCAAATGAAACCACTGAGAGATAATTGGTTTACAGTTAAAATGATGATATTTTAATCTGAAAAACCAAAAAGACTCATAAAACAAAACCCAAAAAACGATGCTACAAAAGTCTCAGATTGTTAAAGTAAATAACCTGAGTAACAAAGTTTGGTCAAGTCATTCAAGCACACTCCAGTGACCATACAGCCTTGTGCCTGGAAATATTTCACTTCTACAATCAAGAATATACACAAGCTGTTCAGAAAATGACTGGTAAAGTGGTTAAAGGAGCTGTGTAATTGAAAATACTAATAATATTGGCTATATGGAGACAATAGCACTGGAAAAAGAATATTTTTTTTCAAGCAATAATGTATTTTAAACGGTTTTCAGTCTTATTTTTTTCTCAAATTAGAGTCAATAACAACAGACACCAACACACAATAGCATGTATTCCTAGGGTGCTATATAATGACAAGTAAATTTCAGAGTTGTGCCACTGTAATGTGTCTAATTCTGGCAGGTTTTATATTGACCCCTCCAGATACCAGTGTGTGAAATGTTCCACCAAGTAAGTGAAAATTAACACAACAAGAGGCACATGCTATAGGGATTTGTGGAATTTTTGCAGGTACAAGAAACCTGCTGGAATTCAAACAACAGCAGTGGGAAGAAACCAGTGCAAAGCACAAACACACCATAGCTGTGCTGGTGGCAGATCTCACTGTGGATAGCATCTCTTACACCTTCTGCTTGATCTGAGTCTAATAAAATCATCTTTGCTCGTTAGCTTTTGCTGCAGCAAGTGGTGACCAGTGCACATGATGTGCAGCAAGATGGGGAGTCTCTGGAGGGGTTGCTGTGCAATAAATCACCTGCAGCAGATGTTGCTCATCTCAGAGAAATGGGGGACATGCTGGGAGATTCTACAGATGGATGCAAAACTTAAACCCTTCCAAGTAGGAAATTCCCATAGGCTCAAATCTCAGATTAGAAATAGCAGGATAGGGTCTCTCTTCTAGAAAATATTAGGTTCAAAGGAAGATTTTCTAATGTCATTTTTACATGGAAAAAAAATTATCATTTTCACTACTGGTGAATAAGAAGCAAAACTGAGTTCAGACATACCTTAAGATAGGAAAATACATAAATAAATACCTTTTTTTTTGCTGATAGGGTATCTGGTTTGGAAAGTGATCAATCCGTTACTTTTAATCTGAAAAAAAAAAAAAGAAATATTTAACATTATAAAAATTAGAAAAAAAAATATAGAAAAAACATCTGTTTTATACTTTAGACTCTCCCTTAGTAAAAGGAAGTTTGCTGGAGCTGATATCTGAAAAGTTGGATCAAATAAAGGAAGTATTATTTAGCAAAGGGAATGGTAACTCCTTAACAGTCTTGCTGTAAGACATCATGTTTTTGCTTGACTGTATAGATAACACTAGGATAGTTAAATAATACTATCAAGAATAAAAATGAAGATATTAGTAAGGCTTGAACTTTTATGAGATAAATTAACAGAATTTATAAAGGTCCTTTGACACAGATCTGCATCTTTTTCTCTCTCATTGCATAGTTGTACTCTGATATTTTTATAAGTTATTAGATACTGGCAGAAGCAGTATAGCAGAAAGTGGCAAAAGCAGTATGTGCTAGCTCATAACCAGTGACATCATTTTAAGACCTGCAGTTGATTTGTAATAATATTAATAAAAAATCCATTACTAGTTCACCTTATCTTTAAAGCATTTTGATGACTGGCATTTCACTGCTTTTTGATCAAGCATGTGAAAATAAAATCCATTTAAAAATAATTTAAATGCAGTGTTTAACCTTTAATTTATTTTCTTGATCTGAAAACCCTACATTTTCTCCCCCCTCCTTCAGGATCTTCAGGCAGTCTCTGGTAAGAACTTTTAATTCAAATATTTACATTACAGTTTTTAAAGATGGTTTATTTTGATTCCTTTTTAGGAAAGTACTACCTCTTACTTTTATCCCTGAAGGGAAAATCAGCTATTACTTCTTCTGTAAATTTATTTTTATTTCAAAGTATTACTGCAGAAGTGTCAAAATAATTAGGTCAAGTGGTGGGAATAAGCCCAACAGAAATAAACAACTCATCTCATGATTTGTCATAAAACATTTCAACTGCAATTTGCAGTCTACATTTTGTTAAATTTATGCCATCTAGTTCAATAAACTGGAAACAGGAACACTCTTAATTTATGTAATCCATGCTTTAGAGATTTTTGCCTTTAAGATGTCAAATCATTAGCTCCGTCCTCCCTCTCACCTTCTCCTCAGCAGCTGAGAAGGAAATCTGTTTAACCTCAGCAGCCTCTGAAAATTAAACAGAACAAATGATGTTGGAATGACTACAAATTTGAAATTACCCTGGCCAGAAGGCCAATTTTTATTAATCAGATAGAGTAATGCTATCAGCCAGTATAACTCACACAGTTCCGTTGGTACATTAAATATGTTCTTTACAAGGTAATTCTTCACATTCACACCACTTGCTGTTAACATTATCCTTCAAAATAATCTTCTTTTATATAAATACATGTAAAAATACATATGCATTCATATACATACACGGGTGTATTTGTTGTAAATGAGATGACACCTGGGGAACATAATTCACAGTAAGGAAGGACAGAGTTAGAACTGGATGTAGCCTTCATTTCTCCTCCTGATACCAATATTAATTAAATTAATATACCATCCTTCCTGTTAATAATGGTATTAGTGTTGAACAGATGTTAGGGTGGGAGTAGGATGTGTGTGACCCTGGGAATAGAAGATGTAGAAAGGTGAAATATTTAATGGTATTCAAGCCAGAAGAGAAGGCTAGATTCAATATTTTTTTATATCAATCATTTCTACAAGAGATCACATAAATACTTCAGATAGAAAATAAGAGCAACAAATAGGTCTCAGTAAAGATAGATAGAATATTGATAGAAGTTTTAGAAGTGTTCCAAATTAATTTAGAAATCTCCCAAATTAATTCTAAAAATAAATACATATTGAGTTTTGGGAATAATTCTTTATATA
>JANHGL010005905.1:32171-42600 GCA_024611195.1 Ceyx melanurus | reverse complement strand
GCCTATCCTTCCTAAAAAGGACATAGCCATCCATGACAGTGTTCCAGTCATGGGAGCTGTCCCACCATGTCTCAGTGGTTGCAATAATATCATGGTCTTGAGATCTCACACAGATCTCTAGTTCATCCTGTTTGTTCCCCATGCTGCGTGCATTTGTGTACATGCAAATACTACCAAAAATTTCAATGGGCAGCAATTGTATTTTATGAACTATAGTACCTAATATGTAGTAGACTTTATATGGATTTATCTCCCTGTATTACAGAGCTTGTTCATATATAAATGGTTTGGTCTTCCCACTTTTTAACCAGTTACATTGTTGTCATTCCTGCACATCTAAGGTATCCCAAATTGTTTGTTGTTTTACAGTCATTTTGTACCTGGAAATATTTGTCACTATCTGAAAAAACAAACAAACAAACAAACAAACAAACAAAAAAACCCACAAAAACTAACAAACAAACAAAACAAAAACAAAAAACAACCCAAACACAATTCTAAAAATATAGTTATTATCCTTTGCAAAAAGAGTGAATTTTCCTTTGGTTCATGAACTCTTATGGGACAGAAAACCAACAGAGATGAAAGAAAGCATACACCAAGCACAAGTACTGGCTGATGTTGGAGGACATTTTCTGTCATGTTCTATGAGGAGTTTTCTTGGGTTTTTTTTCTGATGTACAGTACTGCAAGAGTGGAGAGTTTTGGAGAAATTTGTCTCTAAGATCCTTGGAGAAGACTACTTCTAAAACTGAAAGGCAACCAACCACATTGTAATATCTTTACCTTTTATTACCAATGTATCTGTAACACCACTGAACCAATTCTTTGTGGCTGTTATCATGACACATCCCCAATACAGTTTGCTCATGGGAATTTCAGGTATTCAGAAAAAAGTATAATTTTGAAATATTTTTTAGTTCAGTGGTCTCCAAGACACTTCTCACAAGAGGCATACAGAATAATTTTGTATCAGGGGAATGGTAGGAATCAGGATTGCCAGGAAATCCAGCAATGTCTCCTAAGAGTTGGGATAAGAGTTGTGTGCCATACTTCCTATTTTAATAGGTATTTTAAGTTTAGAGTCACATACATTTAAAAACTGATTTTACTGTTCTGTCACTGCTGATTCTGATGTTCCCAATTGCTATTGCTTGCAACGTAGTGACAACCACAAAGTCCTTGGTGACTACAGATTTGTTACAACACTTTGCATTTGTATTTATCCCAAAGGATACCAACGTGTTTTATATACCAGGCCCAAAGAAATCACTTCATCTACCCGTGAATCAGACACCAAGTCTGAAGTCTTGATTGAAATAATGTGACAATTCTGTCATTTGCACAATAATTCTGTGATATGTTCCTAAAGGGAAAGTAATTTTGATTTCAACACTTACTGAATCTTCAAGTTGTGCCCATACCTGAAGATAGCTGAAGATCCTCAGACCACTTTAATATGATTACTGATATTTTTGGTTTGGGGTTTTGGTTATAGGTTTTTTTAATTTAACAAGAAAAACACTACATAAAGCACATAGAAACCATTCAGTTTTAATGAAATTAAAGGCTTTGCAGGGCACTTTAAAAATATAATTCATATTTCTTGAACTTAAGAAGTGTTTCAGAGAGGATTCTTATGTATTATTACTCCTGTTGATATGAAACATGTAGGTAATGCATGTAATCTTGTATCTGAATTCTTAAAGCAAGAGTTTTAATTCATTCTCTGACTATGCAGAAATTTTATAATGAATATGAAAGGGACTGATTCCTAGACATATCCTACATTTTCAAAGAACACAACTCTGTCACAATCAAAATAACACAGGACAGAAAAATTACTGAATATCTATATGAAATTATTTTGCTTATTATAATAACGTATCCTAATTTGTTTAAAATACTAGTGGCTTCAGTATTTGTTTTACCAAGTGACTGAGAATGAGGAACACAAATGCACTGTCAGCCCCAACACATAATAAGCCACTGTTTTCAAGTGAACAAGTCTATAGCAAGTTCTAGAATATTAGTAATAATATAATTCCCTGCATTTAGTATGTTTCATAATAAATCAGTGCATTTAAAAACTATTAATTCTGTAAAGTATCATAGACATGAGAATAAATGTGACTCCTAACTGACAGACTCCACCTCCTCAGTAAACATTCTCTGTCAAACAGCAGAGCAGAATAGTTGTGGTTTGAAACAAACTCACTAGACAATAAGGTATTTTGAGGTATTAGAATGATAATCTTTTGTTAATTGAAGAAAATTATAACTTCAGTAGGTGATGCAAATTCTGAGACCCTCTCAGTAGCCCAGTATATCTCAACTCCATAACTGTCACTGCAGCTGCTATAACTGGAAAATATGTAGAAGCAGCCCAGGAGATCTTGTAAGGAGTCAGCCAGGAAGTCAATAATACACCCAGATGCTACATTGGAAACACAGATTTGAGAGCTTTCCATCTGGGATCTTGCAGCTGCCAAATTTGTCACATAAGTGGTCACAGCAGTTGGGTTCTGTGCTCCAGATGAGAGGGAAAGGCACCAAAGGGAGCTGTTTACCACCCTGCAATCAACAGGAAAATGCTGTGCCAACTGAAAGTGTAATCATATCTACTGCAATGTGCTAATGAGCTCTGAAAATGTTTAGTAGAATAAGAGAAGTCTCTGGAATATAGAGAATTAAAATGTACTGTATAGAGCCATCAAATGATATGGTAACATTTATGATTAAAAATCTTCATTAACCATAAGCTGTCCATAAAAACCTTAACTCAAAAAATAAAAAACAAAACAAAACAAAACTCAAGTCATAAGTGAAACCACACTGGGTTGTTTGCTTGATTACATATCTGTGATTCTTTTTTCACAGGTAGCTCAACAATTAGTAACAGCATTCTACTCTTCAAACTCTTGCCTAAGAGAGGCTAAATGTAAGTTGCTTCATTATACATAGGTTTGTCAATGAAAAAAAAGCCTTTAGTTAAAAAACAACAAAAACCCCTCAAAACCTCAAGCCCCAAAACAAAATAAAAAATCCAAGAGATGTTCCAAATCCTTGATCATTATGGAGTAAAATCTGTTAATACTTCAATGAAAATTTTTCTCCTATGTGGTTAACAGTGCAACAAATAAAACCATCCTTTCTCGTGAGGCGACACTGAGATAGATATAGATATATAGATATAAATATAGATATAGATATAGATTAGATATAAATGAACCATTTCATTCTCCACATTTTCTCTTTCATTCTCCACAAACTAATCTGAGGCCTGTCTTGCAGTGTGTCTGTGCAGCACCTGGAACAATAAACTTGACTACACTGTAATTAATACACTATAAACAACAAAAAAAGCCTTAGAAACTGTGAGCCCTATGGATAGTATAAGCCAGAAGAATAGAGTGTGAAATCTCCAGAAGTCAGGAATCCTATTATGACCAAAAGCAATAGACAGTCTTGTACATTTCTAAACAACATAAATAGAAAATACAAATGATATATAAGTTTAATAGGGTGGATCCATTTGAAAGATTTGGTCAATAAAATTATATTAATGGGCAAGTGGTTGAACCTGTATTGCAGTTTTACAGGAGAGCAAAAACAACCTGAAAAGCTTTTTCTTTAAAGATGTACTAATTCATTGACAGTTTTATTTAAGGAAGAGAAAGATTATCTGAAGATAGGGAGGTTCTCCTGAATAAAACCTAATAAACCATGAGGCACACTCTGATATAGCTAATGCATGTTAGTGAGTGAGCCATATAAATTCCATTTATTATTCTTGATAATGTATAGTTTTGGGAAGACAGCAAATTGGGAAGCTAGAGAGTGACAAATCATCCCACTCCTTCTGGCTGTTTGCTTCAGTAGTTCATTAATTTAGATAGCAAATGTAGGAAATATCAATATATCATCAATATTAATGTAGTACCATTATGGCGTAAAATATTTATCTGGGACAGCTGGTAACGATGTGCTCTCTGTCACTGTCCTTTACGTCAGTCTTCTAAGCTTGAGAGAATTTTTCCTCAAATAAGTGTGTACTTGCCTTTTTTTTTTCCTCTCCATGTATGGCTGTGCACTGCTTGCAGGTCACACATGGGTACAGTGTATCTTTACAGAATATAATCCCTTCAAAAATGAAGAGGTTACACACACAAGTAGTACAACGGCCATGATTGTGCAATTGTTCTCTGACCAAGTGGAGGAAATGAAGTCCTTTGTGTTTCCCCAGACTAGGGACTACAACCTGAATTCTAGGAGCCTGACAGACAGTATTTTGGCTAGTTTTCCAGACCAGATGGCACTGAAGGGCAATATTAGCTGGCCTGCATCCTTTAAAATCAGCCAGTTTGTTTCTTTTGACAGGTTATCCAAAGACTTCTTTATTTTCCAGGCTATTAAAGAAATGAGGCTGGATTACAATATATTTTGATGTTACTTCCTGAAGTTTCAGCTTATGAAGCATGACAATAATAAGAAGCAAGCTTCTTATTGCCTCACAATGAATTACCTGTGGAACTACCAAGCTTATTTCCCACAGGATTTTCTTTAGAAGTATATCAAGGAAGAGCTGAAGAGGATCTAAACAAACAAAACCAACAAAATCCAAGCATCTCTATATTACATTGATTAGTGAACAACAGATCTGTCCACAATGGATGTACATTTTCTTCTTGAATGCTGTGTCTATTTTAAACAGACCTCTTTTTAGTGCATTCCATGCATAAAATAGATGGTTTCAGAGTGGATAATTTATTTATTTTTTTCAAGAAAGAACAATTCTACACTCCTTTGCTGAAAACAAAGAGGAATTTTCCTACTTTTCTGGCACTACAGAAAACAATTCTGTTTTGAACTCCTTGTCCTCCACCACCCTTCAAAGCATGGGGAGCTCTATACTTAAAAGATTGACAAAAAAACAGATAGAACTGTTTGTTGTGCTTTGTAAAGGAGTAAATCAAATAAACTCATTTGATGGTTGCTAACAATTTTTTCAAGCACCAATGGTTTACAATACATCCATTAGCTCAGAAAAATTCTTTGTAAGAGCTACAGACAACCCTGCACCAGAGAATGAATAAACTTCTCTCTGAAATGTTTTTAATGTAGTTATAAAGAGCTGCACAATAGCAGATATTGTGACTTTGAGAAAACACAGAGGCGGTAAAGTATAAAAAAATAGATCTTCAGCCTATAGCATAGAGTCAAATAGTATTTAAATGAAGACTGTCATAAACATTTAGAAGTTGAAGGAAATCAATCTTGTGTGGCAGGATGGAGAGGTTTAAGAGGAGCTAAATACTTGGACTTACAAAGTTCATTCATAAGAAAAATTATTCAAATTTTAATAGGAAGCTTCAAGTAAAGAGAGCATTGTATATGCAAGTTTCACTTCTAGGACTGGTTTCACTTGAATATACAGTGAGGAATAGATCCCAAAATTTTATCTCTGTTCATCTTTTTACAATCAAATAGAATGACATAGAATGTAGAAAAAAAATTTCTTGAAAGCTGGTCCCCAATGGGACAAAGCTCAAGGTCTAAGTGAACTAGATAGTTTTACATGTGACCCATACAATCCCTAAAAAGCTGTAGAGAAAGAAAAAGGGACCTTAGGTTTTGAAGTTCTCCAACTATTTTGTTGTATAACTCATTCAACAAAGTGCTCTAACAGATTCAGGCTACAAAAGAAGCAAACCTTTGTGAAATGATCTTTTCAAATTATTTTTAAACACACTGTGTTTCCTATTGCTGTTCATTTTAATTATTACTTAAAACTTTTCTATTTTTAGCCAGCAAAAGTTCTGTTGAAGATGCAGGTCCACACACTAAAAAGCACTTCCATGTATAACAGAGACTGCTCCTGTCCATGACCCCTATTAAAAGCTTCTTTTAAATCCTTCAACTGTGCCTTATGCAGATAAGCTCAGAAAGGTACTCAGCTACTCCTTGTATTATATTCAGAAGAAAAACATAGCTAAAAGAATAAAGGAACAACAGTAGATAAGATTTAAAGAGCAGAAGATAATGTTCATTTTATGATAAGCTAAGACAGTTGGATCACATGGGCATTTTATGATCATATATGGGAAGTATACATATCACCTTAAGTACCAGTAGGCAAGCTGAGATCCAATGGTTTTCCAATGGATAGTACTTCAGATCATGAAGATTATTTCTGCATTATCCTTCATCAAACCATGCTCACTCATGTAAATAGGAATGACATAAATCAGTCTTTATGCTAAAATTAATGTTAAAATTTATGTTAAAAATGTTAAATTAATAGGAAAATAAAGGAATTATTTACTCTGAGGATGGTGAGACACTAGAACAAGTTAGGAATTTGAGGATGTTCTATCACATAGAACCATAGAATCACTGAATTTTTAGGGCTGGAAGGGGCCTCCAAAGGGCATCTAGTGCAGCCCCCTGCAGGGAGCAGGGACACCCTCAACTAGACCAGGCTGCTCAGAGACTTGGCCAACCTCACCTGGAATAGCTCCAGGGATGGGGCCTCAACCACCTCCCTGGGGAGCCTATTCCACTGATCCACCACCCTCAAAGTCAAGAACTTCTTCCTGATATCCAGTCTAAATCTCCTCTAATATAAACCCATTACCCCTCGTCCTTTCACTAGAGACCCTTGGAAACAGCCCCTCTCCAGCCTTTCTGTAGCCCCCTTCAGGTACTGGAAGGTCTCCCTGGAACCTTCTCTTCTGCCCCAGCTCCTTCAGCCTGTCCTCATAGGAGAGGTGTTTCAGCCCCCTGATCATCTTTGTGGGTCCATGCTCCATGAATGCTCCAACCATGCTCCATGGTTGTGTTAAAGACCAGGTTTTATGGGGCTTTGAGAAACCTGGTCTAGGGGAGGTGCTCCTTTCCCATGGCAAGGGGATTGGATCCCAAAGATCTTTAAGGTCCCTTCCAATACAAACCATTCTATGTTAAAAATTCAAGTGAATTAAGATATTTATCACAATCAACAATTTGTACATATTATTATTATAAATAACATTTAACCACATACTGATTAAATCTTGACTAAGCCTATATACCATAAATTTATCATATGGTTCTATGGTCCAAATGGAGACACAGACATTTCATAATTATTTTTTGGTAAAAAACATTGGTTATAAAATGGTTGTTCTGTAATAACAGATCGTAAAAGCTTTTTCCAGTAAGTATTGCTACATATAAACTCATTTGTGAAATTTATTGCAAGAGAATGCAAAGGAAAATAAATACAGTCAAAAGAATTTTACAATAAATATCTACTTATTGTTGTTAGCATTAGTTTCATTAAAATTAATTTATGGGGTTTATTTCAGTTTTTAGAAGTATTGTTGCCTGTACACTGTTCTGAGTACCTAGAATATAGGTTCCTAAAATTAATATATTGAAATAACCTGATCTTTTCCATTTTCCTTAATATAAAAAAATGGAAGACAAAACCAGATGGGTTCTATAATACATCTAAATTTCTAAAAAAAAAAAAAAAAAGAATCCCAGACCAATCAGTGTCAAGGTCAAATACCTCCTGCTGTCTGCAAGTGTCCAAGTCTTAAAGAATTACAGACTACACTGAACACCATTATTTTAATCAGGAAACTTTTAACAAACCCATATAGATCATGTAACTTGTACTATGAATATTCAACATCTACTTAGCCTGGTGTTTTTGAAGCCAAATAAGTTAATGATGTAAAGCAATTGAACTGCAGTAATAAACATCACAGAAAATCCATTTAAATAATTATTCATTTTGTATTCAGGACAAGTTTTCAACGGGATCAAATGTAGCCTCAGGATTAATTTACATTGAACAACTACCCATTATATGATTTTCTTTCAGTGCTCATTTAGTAAACTGTGACCACCAAGGCCCTTTGAAGAATGTGATGTAGATGGTGACAAAGTTATCATACTGAACACCAGTTATCAGTGACAGATTCTATACATTTCCTTACTGACAATTCATTATGAAACCAAGTTTCTTGTAAACCTGGCGATGGATCTAGTTTCCATCTCAAGAGCAAACTTGTTTTTTATGAAGCCACGCTTTATCCAGGTCTGCTGAGCAGACAGTCAACAGCCTCTATCCAACCATTTCTTCAGAGCTGGGAACAGCTATGTGCTATAGTTTGTTGTTTGTTTGGTTTTTTTCTGAGAGCCTGGGAGCAGAGTACAGAGTTTCAACAGAAACAGAAAACCTGGACATGCCTTTGGCAATATACAGTGTCTTGATCAATACCAGTGTCCCTCATCTGGATAGCTCTGCACTGTGCTTTTACATAATGGCAAGTTTTAACAGCAAATAATTGGATTCTGAAAGCCACAATAGTTGAGTAGTTGCACCCATTACACAGAAGGAAAAGGTGGGATATCGATTGCCAAATTTCTGGAAATGAAATTATTCAGTGAATAGTATTCATAACTTGTATGTTGGGCCACATATGATGGAGAATATTAGCTTTCATTAAATTCTCACTGACATTTTGTATTTCAATTATTTTATTTGAAAGTCATTATCCATGGCCAGGGGTTTAAAACTCTTTTAAGGAATATATCCACCATACAAACCAGCACATAAATTGATTTTCAGTGCTTTTAATAGTACACTTTCAGATTTCAGGATAACTGTATTCATTGCACTTTAAAATGTTAAAGGTAAAATAGTGCAAGAGACAAAAATTTGAAGAAGTCAGTTACTGGATAATTTTTAAAAATCTAAATTTATTAACAGTAAATTATAATATATCATTTTAATAATCTAGTGTGTTGGGGTTTCAATTTTTTTCTTCTTTGAATATGTTTTATTGACCTTTGCAATGTCACAGGCAGACAGATAAAATAATGATCAGTGCAAACTACTGGTCACTCCTTTGCAACTACTTCTAACTATACTTTCTGAGTCCTACTGTACTATGAAGCACTGTGCATATGAGCAAAGCATTTTTGGCACAAAATTATGCTAACCACAATCAGAAGCTGCTCTTTGCAAGTAAAGGCAGTTTATTATTATTAGCTGTGTTATCTGGGCACATGATAGACAAAAAGGACACTTTGAAACTCACATTATATTAATTCAGTGGAGATAACAGTTTTAAAGTGTTCTTTTCAGCATGAAGGAGATCTGGGGCAAGGGAGTTGTCTACCACAGGCTGCAGGGGAAGATAAGAGGAGAAGGAAGGTTCTTTTTACAGTAATGGCATAAGAGCAGTGTCATTAAATACTAATAAGATGGTCTAGGAAATTTCCTTTGCAAGAATTTTTAAAGATTATGCTAAACAAAAAATTGTCCTTAGTAGTGTCAGTAAAGTTGGTCCAATCTGGGGGGACAGAAGGCTGTATCTCCTGCAGATCTCCTTCCCAGCCCTTCAGTAAATAAATAAATAAATAAATAGATAGATAGATTAAATAAATTAAAAAATATCAATGGAAGGTCTAACTAATCCTGTCTTTTCCCTCGTTCATATAAACTGCTTCATATAACCCTCTTGTGACAAGACCTTTTCCTGTCATTCAGCAGTACTAGACCAATAAAACAGCAAATGTCAAAGCCAGAGTGCACAGCCAACTAAAAGTACAACTAAAAAGTTGTACTTAAATGCAACTGTTTTAATGAAAGATATGTACACATTGAATTGGCAGCTGCCCTAATCAAGACTACATTCAACCAAAAAATTTTCAAGCAATAAAAAAGATGTCTGGTCTCCACTCAAAGATAGTTGAAACAAGCATTTCAGAAGAAGAAGAAAAATACATCAGTACAATTTATCTAAAAATAGTATTCAGAGATTTATGTTATAAGGCTAGCTAACTAGCAGAGTGACAATATATGTTATCCGTACATCTATTTAAGTGTATGTACTTTAGAGAGGGACTTATTTTATATTACTATTAGGTTAAAAGACAAGAAAAGAAAAAAAATGCCTTTTATCCTTCAAATAATACCATCTGGATTCATGTTCATAAATTTCAAACTTATGAGTTGGAGCTTAACAACTGCAGAGAGTACTTTTAATAGGAATTTCAATACTCAGTAAAGTCTTGGATTTTTCTGTTTCAGGGAAAGTACTTCTCATGTTTATTGAATGTTTTTTGTTCTTTATTCTGCCTCACAGAAAAAATGCAAACATTTCCTAAAAGCCAGTTCACAACTCTTAGAGAATTAGAAGCTAAGATGCTAGGAATCTGTCTGGGAAGTAAAAAAATAGCTCTTTTCCCTCAGAAAAACACCACTCACTCTGCTGTACATGCATTGAATGGTAAAGCAATATGGCTATACTGACCATCACCCCTACAAGGTCCATTCACAGATTCACAGATACTAGGGGCTGGAAGGGACCTAGAAGATCATCTAGTCCAACCCCCCTGCCTGAGCAGGGTCACCTAGACCAAGTCACCC
>JANHGL010005905.1:21118-32071 GCA_024611195.1 Ceyx melanurus | reverse complement strand
TTTCCTCCAGATGCTTAGAGATGGCAGCAAGGACAAGCTGTTCCATCACCTTTCCAGGGATGGAGGTGAGGCTGACCGGCCTATAGTTACCTGGGTCCTCCTTTTTTCTGTTTTTGAAGACTGGGACAACATTGGCTTTTCTCCAGTCCTCAGGCACCTCTCCTGTTCTCCAGGACCTCTCAAAGATTATGGAGAATGGCCTGGCAATAACCTCTGCCATCTCCCTCATTACTTGTGGGTGTATCCCATCAGGGCCCATAGTCTTGTGCATGTCCAGTTTGCTCAACTGGTCTCTAACCTAAGCCTCTTCAATTGAGGAAAGAACTTCCTCCCTCCAGAATTCCTCTGTGGTCTTAGGAGACCTGGGACTCCTGGTAGTTGTTCTTAGTAGTAAAGTCCGAGGCAATGGTGGCATTCAGTAACTCAGCCTGCTCTCTGTTCTCGGGCAACAGGGCACCCTGAGGTAAAATCTGAATAGAAGAAGAACACATACTTCCTGAATAATTGTTATCATTTTTAGGAGGGCAGCATTACCCAGACGAAGAAGTACACTTAAATACACCATGGCTTGGACTTCCTAAATTGAAATGTCAATCTTTTATGTCATTTTTAGGTCTTCCTTTACTCAGTGGGAGTTTCCTGCTTGAATCATTTGCTTAGTTATACTTGTGAATAGAGAAGTAGCACTCATTTACCACTCAGGTTATTTAATACATTTTCACAGGTTTCTTGATAAGGCCTTAAAAAAATTACAAAAAATCTCAGAAACCATTTGGCTTTTCTTATTGCCAGTCACTGATTGCATAAAAACCTTTTATTAATCAGGCAAATAGAAAGGTTGTACATCAGTATCTCAATATACCTAACCCTACAGTCCGTGGAAGAGCTATTGCAGGAAGTTAATATATTTTTTTAAAATAATTGCTTTAAAATTTCTTAAATGTTTGCTTAATGTAGCAAACAGGTAGTTATCTAATTTTCTCTGTATGTCAGAATAAGTCTGAACACATATTAAGGTGTTTTCTTCAGAAAGAAATACAATATCATCTGCTGGTAATAATTTTGCTCCTATTTTTAAGGAACAAGTTTCTTCAGAATTTCTCATCTAATTGATAGAAGTACTTGCAGCCACAGCATGAGCATTTTTTGTTTGATACTCTGATCAGGATTTTTTTGGAATAGAGCAAGACTGTTGTCATTAATAGAGTGATTATGGAATTTCACCAAGTACAGGAATTAAAAGGAACTGTAAGAGAAGACATCTAAAGATTTTTTATCTCTGGGAATTTCAAAAAGTACTCTGCCTTGCTTCAAACAAAAATCTTTCTTCATTGCCAATATCAGAGCAGTTTCTACTGGATTTTTGCTCAGCCACACATGGACTAGTAGAAGGCCAGAAATCATCTTCCACTTTTTTTTTTCTTCTTTTTTTTTTCTGCTAAGTGTCCAAGAACAATCTCATAACTCTTGTCACTTAAATACAAAAGCTGTTTGGTTCTGGAATGTGTGCAGTGTCAGATCTTTATAATACTAGATACACACATGACTCCATGCCTGCACTTTTGCACAGTTCTCATCCATTCATTTCAGCTAAAACATTAGTAATATATTAACAAAACCTTATACACTAATGAGAAATATGGTATCAAAGCTTTCAAAGCCTAACTAAATATTTGAATCCAATGTTCTTCAGAACAGAGGGATGTTTGGATAGGTTTGGAGTTTGGTTCGCAAATAGCAGTGAATTCTAAAATCGAATTGATCTCTGCAAGATTTTGTAGGAAAAAAAAATCAAACAAACAAACAAAAAAAAATAAAGCTTCTTCCATATTTGAAAGTAGTGTTAGCAGTGAGATCACTAACATTTGCTATATGGGAATTTAAAGATATTTTCAGTGAGATCTGTTTCAATGATCCTTAGATGTATAAGCAGCTCACATTTTGACTGAGTTTCAAGCATTACAGATTAAATTTCATCACTATCAACTAGAACTTTCTTGAAGGGCCTTATTGAAGATTGGCATTGTTTCCTGTTTTGTAAAATTCTTCTCAGATTTGTTAGTTACACATTACAGAAATAAACTTGTCTCTCTACAAGTTGCTTGTGTCTGCTTTCAGTAGTAAAATTGCTGCAATGCAAAGCTTGTGATTTTGGTATGGGAAAAAGCAAAGTCTTTTCAGTTTCTAATAATGAGAATAGAAGCTATATAACATTTATGCTCAGGATCCATAATGCACCATCATAGCTCATTGCTTAATCCTAACACCCAGAGAACAGAAAAGAAATTGTAATAAAATGAAGCTAAAGACCTAAATTCATGTAAAGCTACATAAACCTATGGTGAGAAGAATTCGTTTAATTTGGGATTTGGAGAGGGACGTCAAGATTTCTGTAATTATCTGTTTATCATGGGGACTCCTATTCCTGATATGAACAGGCTGCTAGCACATTCAATGGAAGAACAAAACAAAGCCAAACTGTAAATTGAAGCAGCAATGTTAACACTTCTGTTGCAATCATATACTGCTTCCAGCTACCATGCAATATTGTCCATAGATTACTCCTTAAGAATGCACACAAAATAATTTTAATTGGGTTTGTGAAAGTCTGGCAGCTAATTACTTATAATTTCAGATCAATTTCCTAGTTTCCAGCCCAAAAGTATGATCCTTGTCTTAGATGTGCCAGGATTGTCTTTTAAAAGCTATAACAGCAAGCTGTTGCTGGAACCAATTCATGCCTAATATGGTTTCCAGATTTCCTTACCTGTATGGGTACCAAAAAAAAATAATTAAAATAAAATAATTAAAAGATGTTTTTGAAATTGACTTAACGAGGAAGGTTAAAAATATTCTTTCCTTCACCCACTGTAGAAATGGACTAAGCATAGCAAATTTGCAGTAGTTAGATCTAGAAAAGATTTTTCTTTTTCCCACCCTTCAAAGGTTTTGGAGATTTTTGCTGCTTTGGGGATTGTTCTTCCATGGGGATCTATTGGGATTTCTGCTTGCAACATTTGCTAAGTATTAGCAGAGGCTTTTTCTCCAGCATCAAAGTGACAAATCTTCCTCTTTCTGCTAACTCATTTTAAGATTTTACTTTAATATAGAATATTAAAGTAATACATAAGACAATATCTCACAACTTTTTATGAGGTATCTCTGCAAACACACACATGCATTTTACTGTAATGCATTGGAACAGCAAAATGTGTATTCAAACCCCAAACTATCTACATGTTCAGAAGAAATGTTGTTGTCTTCAAATTGCTTTTCTTGTCCTTGTTCAGGTGAGCACAAGTATATTTTTCAGGTCTGAGTTCTACTTCCCCAGAATTATTTGGATCTGATACAAGCAAATATTTGTAATGGCTGGCAAAAGGCTTTAAGTGCATAGTGTAGAAGTCCCCAGCTTATATTTTGCACTGTCATTATACCAAATATTAAATGCATTTATTTCATTTTTAAAAAACTGCACCAAAGTCTAACTAATGAGGGAAAAGGGAAATAAGTAAATGGTGTAACATTAGAAAGGTTGTTTCATGTAGAGCACACACAAAAATCAAAGAAGCTGCTTTGAGAAAGTCAATCTTTTACTTTCAGATATGAAAAAAAAAAAAAAAAAAAGAAAAATCTGCAGATGTCAGACCAGTGTGCTTGAAGAATAACACAAATAATGTCTGCACTACCTTGTGCATTTGAAAAATAATCAGTTCTGGTTAGTAGCAGACCAACTTCAGTGAGCTCTGGCCTGTAAATCAATAGGTTGAATTCTCCTGCTCCTTTCCAAATTCCATTTCCAATTCTACAATAAAGTTTAGTGTAGATTTAGCCACGATATACAGATAAAAGCAGCGGGATGTGCAGACTTACTATTTAATAGACTGGATCTAAAGTATCAGTGGTTGCTGAAATGGACTATCAGTGGATGTAGATGGGGAAATGAGGAGCAATCTCCTGCTGTCTATTATGTCTATCTATGCTGTCTCTTATTTGTCTATTATCAAAAATAATGCCTGTATTCTCTCTGCTACCTGAATCAGAAGATTTCTGCCTTATTCCTGCCCTAATATGCACTTCACATGCTAAAAGACTTAGCAATAGCTGATTGCAAGAGTAGTGCATATGAAGAACACTCACATATTTAAACTCTGAATTTTTTTCCCATCACTGAAAACTAATACACATTTTATTTTGAGTCTGGGGAATGAACTCTGTGAAGAGATTAATGTCCATTGTTTTAAGTGTAGGTACTGTTACTTACTGTTTCTTACTGCTACTTGGCTTAGAAAAGCCCAAAACTCTTGTCAGTCAAAGCTGAAAACACAGCACCATGTGACCAAACACTTGGAATGATGATACAAGGTTTAGGTCATGAACACTGCTTGGACATAAATTTGCTTACATAGTACTTTGAATCCCTTTACATTCAACAGTATGGAGAGTATTATAAATCCAAGTTTTGTGAGGTGCAGATGTCTGTACTAAAATATTCTATTTTCTGACTCATGCAGTATGGCTACATTTTAGGAGAACATGCCCATAAAGGATTTTACTCTGCCTATTACACATTTTTGTCAGAAGAGTTTAGACAAAATGCAATTTGTCCTTCTAGAGTGTGAGATGCCTTTTATGGCATCTTTGAGTATATCACAGGATAATCAGGGAGAGTCTCTGAAAGTTAATCAGCATTGGAGAAAAATGTAAAACAGGAAGAAAATCAGAACCGAAATGACTGAATGACTTTTGGGAGCTCAAAAGACTGGCTGGACTTTTCAGATGTAATTCAAATGTTTGCACTTCTATCATTTTAATATACATCATATTTGATCTCTGCTAAATGCCACCTGTGTTTACCACTACTTTTTAGCAACTGGATATGTCTTCACTCACTAACAAAACCCAAAATAAAAAAAAAAAAAAAAAATTAAAAATAAAAAAATAAAGCCACAGCTACAATTAAACTTCTGTGATGTCTTTTCAATGAAATACAGTAAAAACCAACAACATGGTCAATAAAGTAATTACAAATAAACATTGAATGAGCTGCTGGTTTGTTTTTTTTTTTTTTTTCAGTGAAGGTGAAAGAAATGATGTAGAAGATGTGAAATATGAAGAAGGAAAGAAAGGATAGGATTCTCCCTTACATTAACAAAGATCCGTGCATATATTAGGAGATAACTTGTTAGGGCTACAGACTGTCATGCATCTTCTTTTATTTCATGTGTATGAAGATGCCTTGCTACTTCATTTGCAACTAACATACCCTCAACTCTTTTTTTCCTTACCCATGAGGGTAAAATAATTAACTGTAGCAAAGTCAATATAATTTGAAGATATTTCATAAGCCCAGGAAGAAGACATTAAAATGTTCCTTAATTATTTTTTTTTTAAAGTATTAATCCCTCGTCTGAGGCACTGATCTTCTAATTTTTTTTGCCATGACCTCTCTCTCACACTTTAAAAAAAAAAAATAAAAAATTTCTTTTTCTTATATTTCTGATTATTACCAGGTAGACTTCTGTGGGAGAATTACATCATTTCTCTAACATCTTCAAGGCTAGTCCATTCCCTGATGTCCTGTTTTCATGAAACAGAACAAAAATTGTCTTTTTTTTCTTCTTTTTTCTCATTAGTTGGGAAAAAAACATAAATCTAAAAGCAGTAGTGGCAATCACCACGGGAGTAACTGTTCTGGGTTTTTTAGTAGAAAAAGGCAGGTGCAACCTGTCATCAAGGTTCTTTAACATGCCTCTGGAAATCACAGAAGTTTAAAACCTTGTATGAAATATTATGTTGTAAATGCATTTACACAGTGTACGTTGCATACAATTAGTAGAAAAAATATTTAAGGAAAAAACAAGTGATAAGATGCTTTGTGTGGTGAAGGGAATGATGGTTTGCTATCACTGTTCGTCTCTCCAGATTTTATATCATTAAATAGCTTTCCATGGTCTTCTACACTAATGATTTTTTCAGCCTAGTCTATTCAATCATTCTCTGTACAGAACAAGCTACATGTTTTTGCTCATCCTTGGTATCTTCTTTAAATCCTTGGTAGCTTTACCGTATCTTTCTTGAGACAGGGGCAGGAAATTCACTGAATATGATGTTCCATGTTCCATCCATTTCTGCAGCTGCATAACAACTTTCTTATTTGCTGTTTCTTTCCCAATAGTTTCCAAGATCCAATGTGTAACCTGGCTGCTAATGAGTTGGTGTTTTCATAGCATAACTCAAGTGTCTCATTCCTGAATGGTATCTCTGAGCCCATTAGTATATGTGTAATATTAAACTTGATAGGGTAGAGTGAGGGATACTGTGCATTTTACTGCATTCGACTTCCACATTGACATTTTGTTGCTTAATCACTGAGTAGTGTGAGGAGACACAGCAGTTCTTCATATTCTCTACTGTCCCAAATAATTTAAGATTATAGGCAAATTCTCTCACAGCTATTCACAGGGTTTTTTTTCACATTGTGAATGAATGCAGGCATTGAACAATATAGATCTGGTGGAAACTCATGGGTGACCTTTACTGTGGGAACAGATTATTCACTCCTGTTCTGAATGTCCTCTTTTTCCCTTTGGTAATGAGGACCACATCAAAAGTCTACTGAAAATTTACAAGGTGGTGTTTAACTGTTTTTAACTGTTTCCTTTGCTCATATATCTGCTACAATTATTTCAAGGAACTGCAGATGCTTTATGAGATAAATTTTTAAACCATGACAACACTTACTTAGTATGCTCTTCATTTATGAGCACTCTAACTCTATTCTTTATTACATATCCTATTAATTTACCTGATAGAAATGTCTGGCATATCAGTTACAGTTATTCAGACTTAAAGAATTTTAGAAAAACTTTTGTGTTATTTTATGTAATAGTAGAGTAGCTGTTTCATATTTCAGTTCCTTTACAGCTATCAGTAAAATATTACCTAGTCCTGGCAGCTGTTGCATTTATTTACTCCATTTTTAATATTTGTCTATCTGCTTCTACTAACTCTTAATTAGTTCATGAAGACTGGTTAAACTATTTGTAAGTCTTGCACCAGAAAGAAATGTAATAAGCAGATCATTTGAATTTTTATTCTACAGTAGTATATATCTTCTTATATTTATTTTATGTCTGTTTACTTCAAGAAACTCTCTGGACTACTTCTTGCTTTTATATATTTGAAGAAATACCTTTATGCCTCACCGTATTTATTCCCCAAACTGTTTTTGGCCTGAATTTGTATATGTTTAAATTTATTTTTTCTGAGTTCAGGACAGTTTCCTTTTTTGGTTGGTTGGTTTGGGTATTTGGCTTTTTTTTTTTTTTTAATTTAAAATGCATTGAAGGACTTCTTCTTTACTTTGTTTTCTAATTATCTTGCTACACCAGATTTCTTTTAATTTTTTTCTGTTGTATTCCTTCTTTTTATCCTATGTTTATTAATATGGATTTTTAAGTACTCTGTACTTACAGGGTTTTATTTCTTTCTAATGCCCATTTTATTTCCTATTTAACAAATTTACCTTTTGTGTAGCTCCTTTTTTCAAATTAGGCAAAATAGTAATGAATCATAGTTATGATCCAAATGTGTTATGGCACAACCTATGAAAGAACACCACCAACAATTAGTAGAAATCTTAATAAAAAACGTAGAACATGATCAATTTAATTCTTACATAGTGTTTAATTTTTTTTAAACACTGCACAGATGAATTTATAAATCTTTATCATCAACTATGTGGCAAAGTAATATGAGTATTTCTATAACCAAATATTGCCAGTGCCCATGTACTCTTTGTTCTCCAATGTAAAATTCCAGATAATCAAGGGGAGAAAAATTATTCAAATGCCCAGTTTTCCAATTGCAATTGAGAAATAAAGTCAGTAGGCTCTCCTTTATGAACTACTGACAGTTCCAACAAATAAACATGATTTTCACATTAGCCTACAATATGACTTCCTCCTTTGAATCCCAATCACAGTACCTTCAAAGACAATATGCTGTGAAGTAACAATTCAATTTAACAGGCAAACCATTTATCATCAGTACTCGGTGATTAAAATGTCCTCTGTTATCAGTACTATCATCCATTAGTTAAAGGCAAGATCCATTTCAACAGAAGAAAATCAGCAAAATGAGTTGCAGCAGATTTGATTAATCAGCTCCTAATTGCCAAAGACTGCCAGAATTATTTTTTTCTTCTTTTTTTTTTTTTTTCCAAGAGAATCCAGAATCATCTTCTATGGAAATACCTGAAGATAAAAATAATAAAAAACTAGTAATCTTATGCCTACTGTTCAATTTTTTAAATGGCAATTGTGCTCTTTTAGCATTATGTGGAAAGATTTAGACACATGCACTCCGCCTGAGAGAAACCAAATAGCTTTCCTCACTGAATTAAAGCAAAATGGATGCAGAATAGCAGGCTCTATGACAATAACGCCTTAAAGAGGAACATCAGGATTCAAGATCCAGAAGATTTTTAAAGGTAGTGATGCTGTAATACAATAGCATCTTCAAATTCACTCACCATGACTACATATGGAAGAAACCATTCGGAGGAAGGTGCACATCCAGTAAACATAGTATCTATGAAGGTAAGGAGGTGTAGGGAAGATTAATCTTTCCTGTCTTTTTCACCTGCAATGTAACACCAATCTTCATACTCCTTGCAAAAAGAAAATTATTAAGACACATAACATATGGTCTTTTTATATCTATATATAATAACACTGACAATTATAAACAAGAAACCTGCAGGTTTTAGAGGAGGGTAATTATGCTGTCCAAGTTTGGTGTCTAGGATTTTTACATTCCTCACAGAACTGAAAGACTAAATTACAGTCTAAATTATCATTCATTTCTGATTTGTCTTTGGAATTTTATATCTTTCTCATTTCTATTAGCAATTCAATGAGGCCAGAGAATTCACATTAATAGATTCATTTGAGTCCTATAGTTGAAGATTTGAACATAACAATATCTCTATTTCCTTCCACTTTTAAAGCTTCTTCTCTTATGAATTTTGTTTATCAGTCTTCAGAGTTCATTTTGAAAACAGGAGACAAGAAAAATCCAGAGGCAAGAAAACAAAACTTAGCATACATTTTGATAAATTAGCAATTGAAATTGGATGTTTATGAAAGGGAATTTCTCACCAACACAATATTTGATTGAATTATAAGGAATTATTAGTCTGAAGTTGCACATTCCCATATTTGCACTTCTAGTCTTTGACATGGATATCAATTTCAGAATATGAAATAATGAAAATCTTGTCCAAAAAACATCCTCTGAAGTTCAATCTTTCCTTTGAGTGTTGTGGCTAGTTCACATTTGTTCAAATTAATAGAAGATTAGATATAAAGGACATCACCTATGCTACTGGGGTTGAGTGAATTTTCTTACTATGAAGCTTTCACTTGCTTTAAATAACACTATACCTGAAGAGTACTTCAAGCATGCATTTTTCAAAAACTCCATGGACTTCTCAAGGTGACCCTCCTATGTAAAGGAAAGCAAGTCCTTATCTTCTCTAGGGGAGTATCTTCCACATCTGTGGACCTTATGCATATTTGTATTAAAATATTAGGAGACCTATGTTATATACATCCTTGATTACTTTTATACAGTTTTAATCTTGCATTTTTTTTATACCTTGTTGTTATCGTGCTCATTCTGAGAAACCATAAGCTTTTATTTTCTTGAAGTTCTTACATATTCTGTGTTTTCATAAATCCATTTTCCTATGGAAGGATATGTCTGTCTCAAATATATCCATGACAAAATGATGGGTTTTCACTTTTCAGTATGATCTGTAATGAACAGCCAAAACAAATTTGCCTGGTTTGGAGTTTTAGTTTTGGACTTTCTTCTTCCTTTCTCCATTTCTTTCTCTCCCTTTCCAAATATTATATATATATTGTCAGCTCCTTTCCTAACTGAAAATGACACTGAAAAGGAAGGTTCACCAAAAGGAAATTACTCTGGTTTTGGTGGAAAGAAGACATATTCGTACAACTTCATAAAACTACGGAACTCCTTCTACTGATGTAGAATATCCTATTTTTTTTTCACTATCTTGCCTTCCCAGAAGGCAAGTGTGTCTTATGCAGCTGGTGAGTATGTCATTCTTAATATAGACATCTATCTCACTGTGGGTAGCATTTAATGTGAATCACACTATCTCCCTCTCCATTAGAGTAATTGTTTGTATCTCCCTCCCTCCTGTGGCTGTTTATTATGCCTACAATGTACATAATTGTTAAGGGTTGTAAATGTACATATTGTCTCTTGGTGGCTATTATATATATAATCCTTTACCTTGTTTTCATTACAGTTATGATTTACACGTTCAACCACAATAATTTGGCCTCCATGAAAGCTTAAAACTTATCCAAAAAAAAAAAAAAAAGGGAAATAATTGCTGGTGAAAAGTTGCAAGTTGTGTAGAAAAATAGTGTTTGACCTTCTATGATTGCTTTTGTCGAAAAGAGTTGGTGCCTATGTGTACACACCCTTCCTTGGCCTATTTGTTTCCTTTATTGAAATTATTTCCATGGTGTATTTGTAAAACCAGGTTTAGCTTTCATGTTTCAAGACATTATAAGACATGACCTACCTTTCCTTTTTCATAATATTATTAAAAGAAGAAAATATAATTTTATTTTATTGATAAAATCATTGATGGATTATGGAAATTTCATTATTAATCAAGAAAGAAATTTCTACTTTTATTTAATTTCTGATTCAACTCCAACAAGTAGAAAAGTCACAATTATTGTAAAGTTGTACAGTTTGTTTTTATAGTCTTTCCTGAAGTTCTGGATTCATGTAAATTTATCAATTAGATGATCACAGAATCACAGAGTGTTAGGGGTTGGAAGGGACCTAGAAGATCATCTAGTCCAACCCCCCTGCCACAGCAGGATCACCTAGACCAAGTCA
>JANHGL010005905.1:0-20980 GCA_024611195.1 Ceyx melanurus | reverse complement strand
ATGGGAGCTGTCCTCCGAGGCCAGCAACAGGCTGTGGCACTCTCTGCAGCCTGCCATCTGCACCCCCACATCCTTACTAACAACATGTGCCTGAATTCCCACATCGACTCTGGATGAAGACATTATCAAGGTCTTCTTTTGTCAAGTCAATACCATACTGATCAGTCAGCAGCACGTTTAACTGGTAGAATCTAACAATGTGTCAACATGAAAATACATGTTGGATCTATTTTTATCCTTGTGCATATTAGTGGTCTAAAGAATCTACTAAAAGTGGATGTGCTTGGTCAGAATTTTAACTAAAAATTATTTATAGTAGTGAGCTGCTCCTCACTAATACATTAAGATATAGGACTTGGAAATAGTGTTGGCATGTTGACTCCCTTAACTTATCAATTTTTTAATTTTTTTTTTATTTAAGCATTTTGGAATCATATATGCAAGAGAGCACAGTGAAACACCACAGTATTGTTATTTTGGAACTGGTCATACTCTGCATACACTGAATATTCTATACAAAGTTTTACAAAATTATAAAAATAATATCTGGTAGGTAATTCCTCACAAACTAAAATAAGCAAAATATCAAAGTTTCCAGAAGTGTAGAAATTAGATTAGCTTAAAAAAATTTTTTGAACTTAACTTTCCAGAACTCAGACTCTGTATCTCTCCAGGCCCAGAGAAAATAACCTTCCATTAATATATTTTGGTTTTTTGCACCCATGTAAAGAATTTTAAAAGCTTCACATATGGTACAAATACCACTTGTTTATGAATACATATGTCCAAGGACATTATCTGTCCTTACTTTTACTTTGACATCCTCTCTATTCCCTTAGAAGTCTCTATCTTTTCCACGTGAAAGCTTCTTTACAAAGAGGTGATAACATCTGGAGTAGTTGGGGCCCAAGGGAATTTTTGGTTCTTTACTGACAAGACCTCATTTTTATTTTTTATTTTGCCAGCAGTGTAAGCCAGCACACTTATTTCTAAAGGAAGAATCACTCAATCTCAATCATTGTTACAGTGTGTAACAGATCTTTCAAAAGTGACATTTGTAAACGAAAACCAGTAGTCATGAATATTCTTATTTCAAGCCATCTGTGCAGAAACATTGTTCTATAACACTTTTAACACTGTACAGGAAAGATATGTCAGTCCACTGAGGAACTCTCAGTGTAAATTGTCCTGCTTCGAAACTCAAGGGTCTGATGCTGGGACTTCTGTTGTGGCACTGAATTTGGTTGCAACAGAAAAAAATTCTACCATGGTATGGTGGGCTTAGGAAGTTCCTCAGAAATCCACTGGCCATTACACAAATTTGGTTTTGGAAGTTATGACTAGAATAGGTCAATATAGAAATAACAACAGATTCATGTGGGGATTTTTTTCAGATTGGGTGGTTAGAAAGGGAAATGTAGAGGATGGTCTCCCACATTATTTGTAACTCTGTACCTTCTGACCAGAGGAAAGTGAAAGGTTTGAAAGAAATGCATTTGTTACAAAAGGGGCACAGACAGCTTTATCGGCACTGCACAGTGTAATAATGGATAATTCTTAACAAAGGCTGTAGATAAAATGAAATTAATTGTCCTGTTTATCTACTTAGGGAGCCTGATGAGGACATTTCAGTGGACATGATTTAGTTTTCTTTTGTTTAGGTTCTTCAAGGCACAGTTTGCCTATTTAATTGACAAACTTCTCTCGATGTTTATATAATAGTATTTAATGAATTAGTTAAATGTCTTTCCCTAAAGGGAACTAAAGTGCAACTAATTCTTCACTCCCATTTGCTTTTTGTGCCAGGCTGGCAAGTGTCTATGTCCAGCAAATGCCTTCTGCATTTATGATGCAGTTGTATCTGTTGTGAGGTGTTCCAGGAGTGGCTTATGTGAGAAGATGCCAGAAGCCTCCCCTATGTCCAATACAGCCAGTGCCACTTGGTGACAAGGCAGACCCACCACTGAGCAAATCTGAGCCAGTCAGTGACAGTGGCAGTGCATCTGTGATGACAGATTTAGGAAAGGGAAAAACTGTTTTACAACAGCACCTGGAGAAAGAGTGAGAATATGTGAGAGAAAAAACTCTGCACAGACACCGAAGTCAGTGAAGAAGGAGGCTGAGGAGTTGCTCCAAGCTCCAGAGCAGATATTCCCCTCCAGTCCATGAAGGCCAATAGTGGAGCAGATACCCACCTGCAGCTCCTGAAGGACACCATTCCAGAGTGGGTAGAGGCACAAGAAGGAGACAATGACTATGTGTGAAACCTGTGATGAAGATGGCTCCTAAAAGGACCTGAGGCCCTGTGGAAGGAGAAACTCATGTTGAAGCAGGTTTCATGATAGGACTTGTGATCCCAGGGGGCACCCACACTGTTCATGAAGAACTTCAGTTCATGTTCCCATGGACTCACATTGGAGAAGTTTGTGGAGGACTGTTGTTGGAGAAAGGGAAGAGTGAGGAGGAAGGAGCAGCAGAAACAATATGTGATGAACTGACCACAATCCCCATTCTCCATCCCTTTGTGCCACTTGAGTGGAGGGGGTAGGGAAGCCAAGAATGATGTTGAGCCCAGGAAGAAGGGAGGGGTAGGGGAAGTTATTTTAAGATTTGGTTCTATTACTCTTTACCTTTCTCTGACTTTTTGGCAGTAAATGAATTTCTCCACATCAACTCTGTTTTGCCCATGACAACATTTGGTGAGTGGTCTCCCTGTCATTATCTCAACCCATGAGCCTTTAATTATGTTTTCCCTGTCCAGCTGAAGAGGGGGGTGATAGAGTGGCTTTGATAGGCACCTGGCATCCAACTAAGGTCAACGCATTACAGGGAAAAATTATACTCTTTCTTCTTTTAACTGTTACAATGCTATAATTTTTAGTGGTTAAAAAAATACTTTTTTATTATTATTATTTAGAAGGTTATCTATTGTAGATATTTTGTTTAGGCAGTTGCAACAGTAAAAATCCACTAATTAAGAATCAGAAGTGTTTGCTTATTTTTTCATTCCTGAAGCTTCATATGCTTAAAATACATTTTCATAAACTGGTTGCCTGAAAAAGCAAATAGACTGTAAACTTTCATTATTATGATTCCTATTAGATTTTATAACTTTATGAACCATTTTTACTGGTTGTCTTGGGGATAAAAACTAGAAATAGAATGGGTTGAATTGGAAGAAAGAGAGCAGGGTACAAATACAGTCATGGTGGTTCCATGATGATTTGCTTACTGAATACGCAGCCTCTTCTTTCTTTCTGTGGTGACACACACAATATGTTAAAATTATCTAAGATATAGGTGACAAAGGCAATGGATAACTTAGGCCAAACTATTATGTGACAGGCAGGGAAAAGATTTGCCTGTACAAGGTATAGTAAAAAAACCCCAAACAACTACAATAAACCAAACAAAAAAATCCTTTTAAAAAAAAAGTTCTAATTCTGGAAATTATGTAGGGGCCAGTTCAGCAGCAAATCCAATACTTCCAAAGGTTTTCAAACCATTTTAACAAAAATGTCTCCAGTGTTCATTGTCCTTGCGAGGGTCTTCACAGCATTCAGTAAGTTCCCCAAGTAAGAATATGCTAATCTTTCTTTCTTGCCAAAGGAAACTGAAAATTTTAATGGACTATTGACCACTTTAAGGTTCTTTAATTAATATATTGTTAATTAAATATATTTAATGTAACACAGATGTATCCTGACAGAGCTGCATCTGAAACCAGAAATGTTATGGAGATGATTCAGAAGGTGAAAATTGCCCTAATTCTTACAGTACTGAGGAGTCCTTATTGTAAACTAAGGTCAGAAGAAAAATATAGGTGTACTTTATACTATTTGTATGTCTGTGTCCTTTCCCCCACGGGCAAAACAAACATGTTTTGAATTTGAGTTGTGAAATAAAATGGTTCTGCTGGAGATGTGGTTCTTCTCTTACATTGTCTAAGCTTCAGAATGGTCCTTAACAGTTGACACAGAAATATTTCTAGCTCTAAAATACCGATGATATAATACACACAAATACACCATGTAATTTGAATCTTTTGCTTTGTCAAAACTTAACTGATTGAGAAGTTCCTTTATCTGTTCAGACATCTTTCTTCCATGAAAACTCAGAAGCTGAAGCTCGTAATTAAATCCCTCTGATAAATGCTAAAACTGTATATATATATAATACAGCTTTATTGAAATCCCATGTTGGTGACAAGCAATTATTGAAAACCTAGGGCGGGAGACTCCCATGGTAGTTTTGGTTAGCCTCAAACACACAAAAAAAAAAGTGGGTTTTTTTCCTAGACTTGGAAAATTTAGTCCTCTGCTATTTAGGCTCTCATATGAACTCATAATGTTGCATTCTTAGACTGAGTAGATATTCACTTATAAGTAGAATAAATATATTCTGGAATCTACAACAGAGTAACCTAATGTTTTGAATTTACTCTTAAGAATTGTGATCTATATTTTGAGTTGCACTGAAACATAATATGGAAAGAGGAAGAGTATTAAAAATCTGCTTTTTTTTAAGGATGTGTTAGCTGTTTTAACATGAAGACTCTTGACTGCTTTCTCCAGTTTGCTGATTCTATTCTCAGCTTTTTCTAATGCAATTCTCTTGTTTACAGAAAATATCACAAGTTCACAGAATCACAGAATCACAGAATCATCATGGTTGGAAAGGACCTCCAGGGTCATCAAGTCCAATCTTGATACTTTTCTCCCTTGGAGACAGATGAACTCCATTTGTTTGAAAACTGTGGCCTCTGACCAGTTAACCTATCCAGTTTAGCAGGTTGACAGTTAACTGGAATTAGAAAGAAAAGTAATATCATTCATATTTATTTTCTCATTGTTAAAAAGACTTGGGGATGTTTGGGGCAAGTGACACTAGATTTAATTGCTCTGGTTCCCTACACCCTCTTGAAGAATGACTAACTTACAGCTGTTTTCACAGGTGTTTTTAGCAGGGAAGTTTATCTAATTTTCAACCTTTGAAGTTTTTGATGCAATGACAGCTGTCACTGTCAAACTACACTACAAGGAGGAATCAAAACTACAATTGGCTTCAGGTTTTGCTTCATTTAATATAAAATCTGTGATGGTGGAAGCTGGATGGAAAGATTGTATTTGTTTTTGATAAGCTAATTTAATTTTCTCTATTTCATATTGTAATAGGTTTTTTTATTATTTGAACCTTTATTTCATTATTTGAACCTTATTTTTGAAAGATTTTTATAAGCTTCTGCATTAATACTTAACCTTAAATAAACATATACTGGTAGAGGATGACATGCTTCATGTAGAAGATTCCTTAGTCTGCTTGTTAGGTTGCTTAGGGAAGGAATGGTTTCCAGTTCTGGGACTTTGAGGCAAATATGTCTAGAGTTCCTGAGAAAAGATTAAAGAATGCAGACAACTTTCATCTGTCTTTTGGACTTGTTTCCTTATCTGAAGATAGGTTTAAAACACCTTCAAAACTGCAGTAGTTCCTTAGGAAAATTGCAGAAGACTTGAAATTTCTATACATGTTAATTAATGTGGATGACCTGATTACCTTTGGAAGACACAAGAAATTGAAGACTTCTGAAAACTTCAGCTGGCTAGAGCCCTGCAGATGAAAGCTATTAAGCAATAAATATGTGCTTTAAAAGACATATAGTTCTGTAAAATATGCAGGAGATGTAAACACATTTATTACAAAAAGTAGAACAACTTCCAATAAATACAGTTTTCAGAGTTAAATATACTGTTCTTTCTTAATAGTGATACTTTAAAAGCTACTTAAGTGAATATCAGCCAAGTAAGAGACACAGAAAATGGAAGACAACTGGAAGAGAAAATAAAATAATAAACATAAATGTTACTAGACATCACTGACAAGAACTCTGACAATGCCATGTATTAAATTATTTGATTATATTACTCATAGTCTTCCTGGATCTTCACTGTTTTCTTTTGGTTTTGTTTTTTGGGTTTTTTTTTTTTCAACAGAAACTTCCATGATATAAAATCTATAATTTTGTCACCACGTTCCCTTGCCATCTCTCATTGACAATTCCGCACAAGAAGATATCTGAAATAATGAAAAAAAAAAATTATATTTGGCTTGGAAACTAGTTTTTGTAAGAAATTCAATGTTCTTGTTTTTCTTAACAGTTTATCGTCTTCTGGAAATCAATTTGCTCATCTTCCCAGGTAGCTAGGAAGGATATGCAAATGTGAACAAATTACCACCAATAGGGGACATATAGAAGTCATTTTGTTGCTGTATTGCCTGTTGAGTTTATAAAGTAAGTATTTCTATGGGTAATATGTTTATATGTTTGTTTTCAAAGAGCTTTGAGAAAACACAGCAGAAATGCAACATATTTTCACTGTTGATTAATTTGTTCAAGTTAACAAAGAATGGGAAAACTTGTTCAGCCTCCCCCCTCATGCACAAACAGCTTCTCTTTGACTGTAATTGTGGCTATGTGTGTATAATATTGCCAAGAGCTTTAGTTTACTCATGATTTTTTTTGTTTCTAATAACAGTGATATACAACATGGTATATCTTCAGCTATTCTTCACAAGAACTTCTGGTTTTTGCTTGAATAAGGATTAATTTATACAAAGGAAAAGCTACGTGGGATTTTTGAATTCTTATGCAGTACTTTGATGTGCACCTATTTCAAGTAAAATACCTTACTGAAGGCCTGCATGCTGGCAAATGTTTTCTTTCTTTATTCTTCCTTAGCAGTGACAAAGAGCATTAATTGTTCCTAATTTGATTTTTGATGGGTTCTTACATAATTAGCACTTAAAGTGCTTTTACAAACTTAAAAAGATGTTCTGATGAAGAGGATGAAGACTGATTACCATTTTTACATATCAGCACAAAAGCTTCTTAATCACAAAAAAAAATAAAATAATTCAAATAATTGAATCAAACAATCAAATTCTTGACTGACCTATCCAAGCACTGTGATTTTCTAATCTCATTCCTGCAATTGAAAGCTTCAGTCTTGGAATCTGACACATTGCTCATGTAAGATATGAGCTTCTACTGCTCTGACTACTAATTAATCTTTGTAATTATAGCATCTTCCAATAATAATCATGATCATAAGATGGGTAATAGCAGTAAAAAGGAAAGATGTGCCTTCAAATACACTACAAATTAAAATATCCTCACTTGATGGAAGTTGGTGAAAGAGAAATATTATTTTACAGTAATAGATTTGTACTTATGAGGACAAGTATAACTTGATGATTTTTTTTTTCTTGTTTTCTCTCTGGCTTTTTCATGGACAACATTAATGCTTTGCTATGACAAATCAGATGGAGGAACTTTTTAAAATGGGATCCTTGACATACACTACGTGACAGTATTACTTTTCCTTCTGGAGAGAACATAACTAACTGGTTTGATATATCAGAAAAAAAAAAAAAAGAGACAGTACTAATGGTCATTCATAGTTCCATTTAAAATGGTAAATCATTTTTGCACCAGCTACTATATAAGCCTATAATGTGTCAGACTTACTAAATGTATTTATTTTTCCTGATGGAAAGGCTATTAATGCAGGTGTTCCTATATATCCTTGGCAGTGGATTTAGTTTTTCTAAGGGAAAATATTTAACTACAAATGCTGCAAGTGTTTCTTCTACATGAAGAAGTGAAATAAACGTCTAACTGCTGAGAAAATAAAATGTATTTCAAGGATCCTTAAGCAGCTGAGTACTTTTTACTTTACACTGTGCCATTTTGGTTTTGTTCCCTATCCATGGTGGCAGATACACTTAGTTATATTATTATCTTTCCAATGATGGGGAGAGATACAACCAATAAGGGAAGTAGCTTCATGAATGTCATCATTTTGATGCCTCAATCACTGAAAGCTACAATAACTGCTTTTAAGCATTATTTTTGGACAAGGGCAATGCATCTGAATTCCAGTCGAGACTGCCTTTAATTTCATTATTTCATCCTATTTTGGAATCTGTTTTGGATAATGATTGCTTTTCAAAAGACATAGAAGACAAATGTCAAAAATTCTGCTATCCCAACATTTAACATGTGTTTCTAATTAATTCTTAAGCAGATAATAAGCTACAAGTGTATTGTGAAACCAGATGGTCTAAGATTTCCAGGATATTTGGCAGTGAAGGATGCTTCATTATAAATCCTGTGTTTAAGCCAGTCCTGCTCATGGACATTCAGTGTATGTTTTAATTGAAGGTGAACTACATTAGTTTGAAAAATAGAGGAAAACAGTTTTCTTTTTTCAAAGGTTTTATTCACAGGTTGGTTGGGGGACAGAGAATTTGGGAGAACCAGCATTGCTGGTTTTCACTTTTTTTACCTTAATTAGCCCAAGTATGAAAGGCTTGTAAGGCTTTCATTGCATGACAATAAACTTTTAGATCTGTTTTTCAAGAATGCTAAATACATCAGTAATACTATTTTTCTAGATAGTCTTCTAATGCAACCAAATATAATATTTCTGCCTTTCATAGTTTAGAAGCTGTACACAACTGACAAATCAATGAGTGTAACAAAGCTATGCTATTATCATCAACTTACAGTAGATGAATATAAACATCTACTCACCATATGTCTCCTGCTAGCTTCAAAGAGAATGGGACAGATAACAATGATACTTTGCTCTAGATTTCACCTTGTCTTTTTTTTTTTATCATGAAATTGCATCTACATATTGGGAAAAAAAAAAAAAGTCTGTGAACTGCATGCATGGATTGCTTCTATTTGGAATGGTTTTTGTGTGTTTGATTTGGGGGTTTTTTGTGGGTTTGAGTTTTTTTTGTGTTTTGTTCTAGGGTTTTTTTATAACTGATAGAAAGTACCCCTTCTTGTCAACGCTGAAATTTGACTTCTAACATTGTATTCTGGAATACAATTGGCCTAATTGGACTTTTCCAAGTATTATTCTATGGCTAACATGAAAATTTGGAGGTGTCCTAGGTTTAGTGGAACATTATATTTCATTATATTTATACTGCAGTTGCAAACAGTAAGACTTTTTCACATATGCTGCATGGGGGATTCACAGAGAGGCTTGTTGTCATTTCATTTGGTGTCTTTGTTCCAGAGAAGTAAAATCTTTAATAGTGTACAGGGTAAGATGTTTTAGGGGATGACAGCAGAATACTAGGCTTTCTGGTGTGAAACACACCATCTATATTTTATACCAAAGATGTGAAATGCGTTAGGGTATGTCCTAGATGGAAGGAGTTTTTTGTGTCCTACTACTGTTAGTTCATTAATTTAAATTGAGAATCACAAGTTTTAGTATCTTTAGGAAAGAGCAGCTGCTGTAACTTCAGTAACTCATTTCCCACAAGAGTTGCCAAATCCTTATTAAAAATTATTTTTATGACTGCTTATTTTCTGTAGCATTCAGTCATATAATATAAATTATACATTAAATGCAATACTTTCACCTTGTTACTTTGTGTTCTTTGGAAATCTATTACTCTCATTTCTGAGACAGCAAGAAGACAGAACCTCTCTACCACCTCTGTAAACATTTCTGAGTTTAGACCCTTCTTATAGTTTGTCCACTATAAAGAAAAAATTATATTGTTTTATTTCTCATAAGAAAGATTTTCCACATTCCTATATTTTCTCATTGTCCTTCTCTAATGGCCCAAAATTGGTTATATCCTTTTGAGATTTTGAGATACCCAGCACTGTGCAAAGCCCAGCTGATACTGCAATATTGGATTCCACACAAATGTGATGGTATTTTGTTTATTATTCTTTACCGGTTTTGTGCACTGTGTTCATTTAATTTAGTTTGGCTGCTTTCCTAGAAGAAATATCAACCGATCCCTACTTATTATATGTGCTACTTAACACTTAACAGAACTGAATGTCACAATTCTTATATTCTAAAGAAATTGGACTTCTTATTCAATTCACTAATTTCTGTCAAGTTCTTAACAGAAAGAGAGATCATTAATTGGAGATCATAAGTCAATGCCTAGAAGTGACCATTGATTTCCATTCAAAATGCAATTATCTTTATTTTGTCAGTGTGCAATTCAACTGTCCAAAAATGTATCTTGTTTGCAGTATCCAGCTGCCCTATTTCATGTGTTGACTTGAAAAGCAGGCTTGGCATCACCACTTCTGCAGCAAAAACACCCATCAAGAGAATGTTACACACTGTAAATGGTACTTATTATTTGCACTATATATATATATATAATATATATTACATTATATAAATAATAAGGCATCTGCCTCCTTCCCTTTTCAATGTGCCCAAGATTTTTTTTCTGCAAGTGTCATCTGTGCCTGGAATACATGAATGAAGGAATATTCCTTAATATGTCTATTTGAAATATGCCTATTTGCTATATTTTCAAGCACTAATGTTCTGAATTCAGTGATAGAATTGGCAATTCTGCAATTGGCTGTTTTGATATACTCCAGCAAATATGGAAAACAGATTATGTTCTTATTGAGATAGGAAGTGAAAGACAGTTTGGTTTTCTTTCCAGCGTAATCCCAAACAAGTCTGAATTTTTACTTCAGAAAAAAAGAAAAAAAAAAAGAGACACAACTACAGCTGATTAAGCATTTTAAACAATTTTCTACATCATACTGTCTCTAACCTAAAAATCTGATGTAATGTATATATTACATGTATAGTGAAAAATTCAGGTTACGACTACTGTGGGTTTATTCTGCTATAGGTGAAGTTTCTCAGTCTCATGTAGAAGACTTTAACTCCAGGAATCTTGAATTTCCCAACTAATAAGGGGTAGTCCTCCTCTTCAGACCAACCTTGTGCACTGTTGAAAGGCAGTGCTGTCTAGCAACACGACTATGATATAGTCTTTTGGGTTATGTCATCCTAAACAAGAATACCTTAGTATAGTGAGATGTTAAATTTACTTTGTTTTAAAGAAGTTACATAACTAAAAATGTAGCAATATTTAATAGTTGTGAGTTTATGGACAAAGTCTTCATATGGTTTATTGGAAGCAAACATGTTCACTGGCAAATATTTTGGAGAGAAAATGAATGAAATATGCTACAAAATATGACTATACTACAAAAATAAAACATAAATTGAGCAACTGTGGCACAAATACCTATATAGCTATTACTCCTACAGTTCAATTAGCTTCAATTAGTTTATTATTTAAACAAAATTGCCTGTTTGCGGAAGGCAGATCACATCATTTGAACATTAACTATTATTAATACTCTATCAGTCATAGAAGCATTAAAATAGAAACCTAGATGTTATAGAAGGTGTAAGTTGTAAGACAAGTGATGTTTCAGTTGTCAAGGGTGTTGCATAATGCTAAGAAAAGGCAAAAGCTGATATTTTTAAGTTTGTGCACTAGAAAATTGGCAATTCTACCGAAGTGAGCAAAATGTCTAATACTTGATTAAATGGCAGGAGTGTAGGTGTCTATAATTTATTGAGTAAATGGCCCTTAAACAGGACATTTAAAGAAAAGCACACAGTTTATATCTAGAATGTGAGGTTAATTTTGCACCAAGTAAAATAAGGAGGAAAATAATCCATTTTTATGGAAATAAATTGTTCATTATTATTAGATTGCATTTAATCACATAGATATTAAACATATAATGTAAAAAAATAAATAAAAATAATCTGGAGGTGGGAGCAGGTCTGAGTGCAATTTGGAATTCAAAGTAACTGAGGTACTTCAAGTCTTTCATTTCCTAAATGAATCTTTTAACTGCAGGATTGTCCCATATGAAGATAACCATGCTTCTAAGAGACCTGAGCACTGACACAAAGACCCCATCAACATTCCATTTTTTAAATGATGCTATTAAAAGGTTTATAACTTGGATGTACAACTTAAATGACATAAATATTTTCAGTCTCCTTCATGAGGTTTTTTAGCAGTTAATTTGTTGCTATAAAAATAGTTTTTTATAGTCAGTGACAATAATTCTTCTTTATTATCTCAAAATAATATTTTAGGGATAATATATATGACTAAGTTTTAAAATAAAGTATTTATCCCAAAGGATGATCACTTGACTGAGCATCAGAAGCTTTACTCCTGAGGCTTTATCTGCCTTAGCTGTAAGGAAGACCTTAATTCATGAGACCATGGCAGTTATGGAAGCAGAACTTCAGCAGCACGGCAGATATAAAAGCAAATTAGGGCAGTGCTTGAGGAGTTCAGGCATCTGCATCCAGCACCAACCATAATCTGAGTGGGCAGATACGAAGCTCTAAAAACTTGCCAAGTCTAAATGTAGATGTAGCTACAAACAAAATGACATGTGAAAAAGAGGTATTGGATTATTCAGAAGAATTAAAGCAGCAAGAAACACTGAAACAGTTCTCAGGCTTCCAAAACTGAAATTGTCTACAAGTGCAGAAAGGGGGTGTTTGTTTTCTCAGTACTTCTCCATGCAATGCAGTTAGTATATTTCCTCATAATTTATAGCTACTCAAACTGGAGAGAGTAGATTCAAATTAGAAATGAGGAAGAAGTTCTTCACTCTGAGAGTGATGAGACACTGTCACAGGTTGCCCAGGGAAGTTGTGGATGCTCCATCACTGGATATGTTCAAGACCAAGCTGGATGAGGCGCTGAGCAACTGGGTCTAGTGGGAGGTGTCTGTCCATGGCAGGGGGTTTGGAACTAGATGGTCTTTTCCAACCCAATTCTGTGATTCTGTTCTGTGTTATTAGTATAACTATTGCAAATGCACCCCATTAAAAATGTTCAGGGTGTGGGTGGGATACTACTGTTGATTCTCAAGACATGGGCTAAGATCTTTACATCCTTTTTCACCCTTGGTACTCTGTATGTAATGTGAAGAAAATATGGAATGCTAGTTTTAGAAAGACTGTGTCTGTGGTGTTTCACCATCTCAAATTTTTACAACAAAAATGCTTAGCATAAGTAGGGCAAACCAGTTGTTTGGACTGTTTGATATCTGGCAATGAACAATACCAGATACTTCAAAGAAAAACATAAATTCCAATATGTAAAACAGTTGCAGTAGCTGAATTAATAAAAAAGGTACCATTTAAATAAAAAGAGGAACATTTAGTTTCCTAGTCAGTTACTAACCAGCTGAAACAAGATGCCTAAGTTTATAGCTATATTATTATTATATTATTGAATAAATTTATTATTCAAATGATACCCATTTAATGGGTATCATTTGAAAAAAATATAAGTTCATTTATGAATATGGAATATAAACTGTGATATGAAACTACTAATCACAATTATATGTCATGTCAGTAGTGCTAATTGCATGAAGAGGAATTCTTTTTCATATACTCTATAGTAATCTCCTAATTTAAGCACACAAAAAAAGGCAGACAAGTGTTCCTGATCTAGCATGCTTTCCTTCCACTTCAGTTGTGGACAAATTACCTAATTGTATAGTCTCTACTTCTGTACTACTTGCAGAAGCTAAAACTATTGGGAGATTAGAGACCTGTGGTGTTGATTTTAATAATCTTTTAACATCTTTAACATAAATTTCAAAATCCCTCCAGGAAAAACAAACAGAAACAAACAAACAAACAAACAAACAAAGAAAAAACAACAAAAAAAACCCCACAAACTTTTGCCCTCACTACATACTCAGAGATAATAAGGCAGGGATGATGACAGTTAGATATCTGTTCATTGTCAGAGAATAACTCATTTTCAGGTTTTCCACAAGCTTTTTGCCACCCTACCTTTAACCCATTCATATTCTGGTGCCTCAGTACATTCTTCTGATTAAGTAGCTGTACTTTTATTTATTTCTTATTCAAGACACCCAAATCAGATGTTAAATTGTTTACTATGGATAGTTTTTTTATTCTATGATTTTTTTCTTTTGATTTTGCAAGCTATTTCAGCTTTTTGCATTGCCAAGACTCAAGAGCCACTTCAATCTTCTTGCTGAGCCATTAAATGCACTGCATTTCTGGACCACTGCATCACTGTCACTGCAGTGCATTTGTGCCGCTTCAGTTCTGACAAAGATTTACAAGCACTTGATCTTTTCAGCTCAGACAAAAACTTCCATTTCTGACCACTTCTGCACATACATTCATATCAGATTCTGTTTCTTAGCAGAATATGCTATTATGCAAAATTATACATGATAGGAATTAATGGCACAAGAAATACTGGGTCAATACCTGATGAAAACTAGACCATAAGTAGCTATATGGAGTATGATATGTGAGAAAGAAAGTCAGAAATAAGCACTGTCTTGTACTTTCTGGACAACACTTAAAAAAAAAAAAAAAAAAAGAAAGATAAACCTGTGACTGGGAATTATGATATGAATATATCTGAGAAATACCTAATTTTATTTTAGTGTACAAAACACTTGTCATGACTGAAAATGTGTTTGATATATAAACATTCTCCAAATGGCTTAGATAAATAATAGTTAGTCTGTGATGAATGTACACACCATTTAATGTAATTATTTTCTACTGCTCTTTTGGCATGAGTGTGCAGACAACTCATTCTCCCTCTTCTGGATTTGTTTTAAAGGCAGAATTACAAATTAAAAAATTATCTCAAGGGGATATCACAGAATATTAGGGGTTGGAAGTGACCTAGAAGATCATCTAGTTCAACCCCCCTGCCAGAGCAGGGTCACCTAGACCAAGACACCCAGGAACACATCAAGGCGGGTCTGGAATGTCTCCAGAGCAGGAGACTCCACAACCTCCTTGGGCAGACCCTTCCAGGCTCTGTCACCCTCACTGGGAAAAAGGTTATTTTGATATATTTTTGTTCCCAACAGCACTTCAGGAATTCACATGGTTTCTGAAAGAAGCTTTAGTATTTGGGCTCTCTGGTGGTTTAGAATGTGCATGAAAGTTAAAATACATAATCCCTGATGAAACTCAACCCTGAACACAGATTCTGGGTTGCTAGCAGTATTAGACAGCGGGGCAAGCAGAAAGGGTGCTGAGACAAAATGCTGGAAACCCTAAAGCTGTTTCTGCTGCAGCCACTGTTACAATCCACAAAGAGGAGCTGGAGACCCATGACAGTGGGGTGCATAAGGTGGTGTCTACTGGAAAAAAGAACAAATAAAAATGGGGGATGGTATTGTAGATACTAAATTATTTTCTTCAGCTCTTTTTGTAACTGCAGTAACGTTACTATCCTATTAACAAAGTACAGATTGTCCCCACATCCAGAGGGCATAAAGTTTTTCAAGGGATACAGAACCGACTATGCTGGCAATACACCCACTCACTCTGGTAACCTGGATGAGGCAGAGTTGACAGGAGCAAGTATTATAGCATGGCTATGCTGCAAAACTGGGGTACAAAATAAAGTGTTTCATATAGCTGCCCTGTCTTACTCTGCAGATAAATCAGCACCAGATACCCTAGGGGTGGGAGTTATTTTCTCTCTGTACTGGGCTCTGAAATTCTTATATGAAATAAGAATACCATCAAAGTTTTTTTAGTGAAGAGATGTCTTCTTTTCCAATAGGTGAACAGAGTATTTTCTTCCTATTCTTTTTCCTTTTTCTTCCATCCTGCTGCTTATCTGGATCCTCTGATTTATTTATTTTTTTCCTGCTTTTATTTTCCATCTGTGTGTTTGTGTGGTAACCCCCAAGACACAGATTTTTGATGAGTAGGTCAGTGGACTTTCATTAGTAAAACCAGTCTTTTTCCCCCTTCAAAATCATCCCTTTTCCTTCTAATAAAAATTATGATTTTATCTCCAATAACATCAGCTCCTCAAGAGTCAGAGATCACAAGATGTGGAAAGTGTTGTCACATACTGTTATTTCCCTTCATTTGAATGTCACTGCTATTCAAAACCTTGTGATTTGTTAGCACCATTGTATGTGTATAAAGCAAGTGGATCTCTCAGTCCTCAGTTAGTAGCAATAACATCTTACTCTTTAGTGATAACTACATAGCTCAAGAAACAAAATTGTTTTCTCAACAATATATAAATACTGCAAAACTTTCAGAATATGAAACATTAAAACTTCTCAATAAAATGTACTAGTATGCAGAACATTACTTGTTTTTCAGCATTGATGTGTGTTAAGCTTGTAACCAACACTGAGTAATTTGATTCCAGAAATGTCAGATAAAAAAAAATTGAAAGCAATTATAAATTCTAGAAATTGGAAAAAAAATAGAAATTATTAGAAACAGCAGTCAGAATATTCAGAAATTGGAGGTGATCTATTTTTTTTACATAATAGATATTTGAAAATACTTCATATATGTATTAAATTAACTGTATCTGGAAAATAATAACATAATTCTTTCCTACAATAGATCGCAAATAATTCATACCAGTATCTTTCTGAATAACATACTAATTTCTATTGCCTCCAGAACAAGGGAGGCAATATTATTCTAGTTTTATGACATAACATTCATTAGTCATCTTTCCTACATATACCTTATCTGTGAGTTACTACCAGGTGTTTAATCTTTCCATTCTGTTGAAACTATATGAGGTTTGTTTTTAATTAATTCCATTACTGCAGCTATCATAATGCTCTGTTCTATTAAAAAACAACAACAAAAAAAACCAAACCAAAAAAAAACCCCAACCCTTAATTAAATTCTTTAGTTGTAATTTTCTCTCAGGCAAGTACTTCTGTCATTAAAAAAACAGGTTGGTTTTTTTCTTAAAAATTCCAATTTAATAATTTCTAATATCTGTGTAATAGCCACAGAGGGATAAGAAAGAGAAGCAAAAAGTGGAAGGGAGGAGACTGGAAGGATGAAAAAAGGAGAAGGGAACACTGAGAAGATGTGAATGTGGAGGTTTAAGAAGAGGAGAGAACAGGGAAAGGTTAAGGAAAGAAGTGGAAGAAGGAAAAGGAAAAGAGAGGAGAGGGGAAGGGTAGGAAAAAAAAAAAAGAGGGGAAAAAAAGAAGCAACCTTTAATTACTAGTCATATCTCTGGAAAAAAAATTGATTTCTCGCTCATAGATGTAGATATAAAAGTTAGTGATGGTGCAGATAACAATGATACGTATTGATTTTTTTATCTTTACAAGTCATCACTGAATATGAGTTGTTGTTACAGGTACTGACTTTTTAAGAATTCAGTACTGGCTTTCTGAAAAGTTGGGCATCTCCTTAGTTTGATTTTAGCAATCTAAAAGTATTTAAAATGATTTGTGAAGCTCAGGTCCTACACACTAGAGGAATCAATTAATGGGTGTTGTAAAGGGTATAAAGAACGTTATTTTTGGGGACTCTTACCTGGATGTTGACCTATCTAAAATTCTTCTAGCATGAAGACCTTACCACTCTCTACAACTCCCTGAAAGGAGGTGGTAGCTAGGAGGGGATCAATCTCTTCTCCCAGGTAACAAGCGATAAGACAAGAGAAAGTTTAAGTTGAACATTAGGAAAAGCTTCTTCGTTAAAGGGTTTTCAAGTGTTTCGGTCTCAAAATACTCGTACCATAGCAATTCCCAATTCATGGCAGTCCAAACTGGCTGTAGTCAGCTGTTTCATTTCAGAGGCAGCTGCATTCATCAGGTGCTGCTCTGGACAGTTATATACCTTAAAAGTCACATACAATACCACCTGGAAAACATCCAGGAAGATCTGGATCAATAATATGGAAAAAAGTCACACAGAAAAGATAACACTCTATTTTTCTCTTCTATCCTTTTCTACTTATTTTCCATATCTATTAAAACATATGAGGAATTCCTCATAAAACAAATAAATGCTTCCTTACTCTTATTACAAATACATAAATTAATCTCATTATAAGTATAAAGTTGCTATTTAGAGACAAATTTACATTATGAGTTTCTTGGAAAGGAAAAAAAAAAAATGTTGAGATAACACAGTAGATTATTTAGAAGCAATTAGAAAAAATTAATTAATTAATTAAATCTTTCCTGAGACTCCTGACACAGATGAGCAGCTCTTGCCTGTTCAACCATTCTGGCTGACCAAACACTGACTTAAATGTATTTGAAGTATTAATTGACTGGAGATCATAACTTTTTACTATCATTTTTTCCCCTACTACTTCTCAAACAACTAAGCCCAAGGAAAAAAAAATTACAAAAAAAAATTAATATTTTTCCTTTCCACCATTAAAATAAATAAATACATATATTAGGTGGGTTTTTTTGGCTAACAGCCAAATGAGGAACTAATAAGGTAATCCATACTAGCCTTTTAATCAGGATTGAATATCAGATGCACAGTAGTTCCCAACTTTTATCTGCAAAACAAATCTGTTTGTCTCCTCTTCAGATGTATCACCTAATCTTCTCTGACAGGGAGAACTGCAAAACTCAAAACTGCTCATCTGAGCTGAGGAGACCTGATACTTCCTCAGTCCATTCCAGAAGCAATGGTGGGGTGCAAAGACTATCTGGATACTACCAAATTTAGATGCAATTATCTGATCCTAGCAGTTGCATATTGCCATTAATTAGATTGAAGCAATTCCTTTTTAAGGATTATGGCATATGTATCTTATTTAACATGCCTTCCCTAACAAAGCTGAAATGGGCTGGGAAACATACAGAATTAAGAGGCTTTAAGACAGGTAAATTTCAAAAGCAGTGCTTCCAAGAGCTGGACATGTGTCAAACACTGACTGGTGATAGCCAAATTGCTCAATAAGCAAAGCACTGCAAAAGCAAAACACAGTCTCCAGATTGATTTCATATTGGGCTAACACTGGGAGGAAATTTTGATTCTCATATGGCTCATATCCCAAATGCTCTCATTATTTAATAAGATACCAGTTAATGGCAGTAGCTTGCAAAATGACAGATTTCTAGATAAATTCATGGCTAGGCAGTACTTGGCACAAAATTGTGGCCTTTTGTCTCAGCTTCAAATACAGCCCTGTTAGTTAAAACCTGAAGTAACCATGGATGGTATTTCACATACTGAAGAGCAAAGTTGTCAAATTCAGTCAGCTTCCCATCTGACTTTGTTCTGGAGACAAATAGTCCTAGTAGGTGCTCACTGGCATTCTTACAGGCAGTATGAGGAGAAACTACAACTATACTGGCTGCAGAGAGAGCAAAATTTTGTTGAAGACAATCTTCTGCTGAAAAAGCCAAGAACAGAAGCAAATAACAGTGCAAAGGTTTATTCTGCTGTTTCTTAAGTAGGTCTATGAGACCTAACAGGGAGTTGGACTAATGCTTATCCAAATGATGCTTACAGCTACAGTTAATTATTTTGTTTGAATTTCATGACACCTATCAGTGTCTACAACCCAAAAGACTAATCATAGGGCTGAAAGTGCTATTTTACATTCATTCTGCCCTTCCAACAAAGTAAAGGTAAAATAACGATCAGTTTCATGATCTGTGGGATGATTTGTATCTCTCAGAAAATAAGTGAAATACAGGAACATCTTGTAAAATATCAATATCCATTTAATGAATTATTTTAATGCTTGTTTTTGTCAACCCTGTGTGTTTTAGAGGTCCTAAATTTATTTGGTTGCTGGGAGAGTAATGAGTCAATTGCTATTAAAAGTTCCACTTCCAAATCCATTTTCTAGTTTGCACTAGAGAGATGTTTTCTTCTGTGGTAAACCTTGGGACAGCCGAGAACACTAGAACCTGTTTCCTTTCAACACGTGTATAATTGTATTCGTCTTGGATGACTAAACAGGTAGTACAGTGTTTTGAGCAATCATTTCTGCATTTATGTATATGATAAACTCTGTGTCCAATGCAACAAAAAATAGCGGGCACATTTTTGAGCTGCCAGACAGCTTGTTTCCTGGGGCTTTACTATATCTTTTAGATATGAGCTGCTGATTAAGAAGAAAATGATGCTTGCTTCTTCAGGTAATTCTGAAGGAATTCCAGGATATTTTGGCAGTGGCAAATCATGTAAGGAAGATAGTCCAGTGTAAATTACAGATAAAATTGACAAGTTCCACAGTTCGTGGAGGAGCTATAAGGCATATGTGACGCGCAGGTCATATAGTGTTTGACTCAATCTAAGCCGTTAAGACACTCAAGACATCTATTATCTGTCTTGAGACATCTAAAGAGTTGTGCAAGACTAAAGACATATTTCAACATCACACCAGACCGGTTTGCCTCCCCCCTGCGACATCTGTTGTCTTAATCACCTTATTTACCAATGCTGATCTCTCTAATTAGCCAAACAAAGGACTGTGCTAACTAAACCCCTCCCTTAACTCTGACTAGAAGAAGGAATTTCTCACCTGTATAGGATAAGCGGGGTGGGGTGGGTGGTGTAGTGGAAAACTGTATAAAGATCTGCTTTATGAGGGATGGAGGATGGAAGTATTTCTCTAGGAGGAAAGAAGTTATATTTCCCACTGACGTGTCACAGTAGTGATGGTGACTATTCTATTGCTTGTTGTCCTCTGCTTTCTCTTTTCTGTATTTTTCTCTCTCTCCTATCCGCTTTAGAAACTTCTTTGTGCATGTGACTTCTGACCTTATTTGCGTCTTAATTTCACCATTTGGGGTCACCTTTAAACCTTTCATTAAACATTGCCACGTATCCTTTATAGGATCGTGACAGCATGGCAGAGCTATCAAATCTCCAGCTTTGTGAAGAGCTGGACAGTTTTGGTTTGGCTTTTTAATGTACTATGCAAATTAATTTAGTTCCGTATTTAATGGAGATTTTAGTTTCGTAAAGACTACTGGTTATTTTGTAGCCAGATTTGTAATATGCTGCATAGATTTATATTATTAATAAAATAGGTGCATGAGAAGAAAAGTACAGCTGGTGCAAATGAGCTCCTCCGTACACTCTTTTTTACTTATTACTCATGCAGCAATGATTTACAATTGGGCCCAATGTGCTTAGTGATGTGTTTTGCCATCAGCTCATGGTTGCAGGAATGTCAAATGTATTTTGTCCAATAAATACATTGAGCAAAGTTGTTTTCACAGAATCACAGAATCAGAGAAATTAGGGGCTGGAAGGGACCTAGAAGATCATCTAGTCCAACCCCCCTGCCTGAGCAG